>VWYH01008400.1:0-48307 GCA_013399365.1 Pampusana beccarii
TTCTAACCAAAATGATTCTGTGAGATTTACCTCCAAAACCTGGTTCTCAGGCATTCAGATTTCTGCTTCCAGGGTCATTGTCTTGCCCCATCAGGAGAAACAGGCTGATTCATATATTGAAATGCTCACCCTAGAAATCACAATCCAGCGTCACCATGCGATCAGTAAGGAGCTAGCAGAGATTTCAAGGGAGATGCTCATATATTTATAAACCTTTCCTGTCCTTCACTATGCATGGAAAGTGCTGACACTTCCAGCACCTCACATAGACATTCCTAAGCACAAAGTGCAAGAAATTAAGCCTAGAGGCAAAGGGGATAGAGATAACTATGCTAAGGATGCTATTCAGAAGAGAGGACCATAGCTGGAAAAAAAAATCCAAAAAAGTTATAGAAGAATTTAATGTCTATAAGGTATTTTTTTTTACGACAGTTATGAACTTTCATCTGACTAGGGAGTTTTTCAAGTCTTTGGAGAACACAGCAAATAAATCTGTTTGAAAGCGATGTTTGAAATGGCTGCATATGCCTAATGTTCCCTACGAGTGATCTGTCAGCGTCTTCGCGGAGACTTCGCTTAATAGAGCCTCAAATCAACTTTCTGTGTACTGAGAGTCTTTCAAGTTTTGGAGCTTAGAAACCCCTGTGCATCCCTCCTCATTAGCGCTGCGATATTCCGGCTTTCACAGCTCACATTCAGTCCTCCCATAAAACTCTCCAGCTGGGTCTTGAATTGCCTTCATCACCATATTTTTTTGAGTAAGTGGACAAATTTATTCCATTGATGAATTTACCCTCAAGGCAAATTTGATATAATTACATCACTGGTTATATATAAGCAGCAAATGTTTTCATACCTGTTATCCAGAAGCTATTGCTTATTCCCTTGGAAAAGCTTTAATTTTCTGCCAAGTTGTACTCGTGTTTTTCAGGCATTCTCTTCACTTGCATGCTGACAAAAGTAACTCATAATGAGGAATAAATCTCAAAGAGGAAACAGGACATTTCTCTGGGTTTTTCTGAAGAAGTTTGTTCACAAGGATTTGCAGCTACTGGAGTAAACACAAATTTCCAATTTATCTTCCATCTGTCAGTAGGTCGAAGTCGTTGTTCACAAATCAAAATTAGTTAAGCTCTACTTATCCCTGGCAAAAAAATGTGTTCTGTAGGAAGTTGCTTTCTGTTAGTGGGACATTTTAAATATTTGGTTCTATTGCTCCTTGTAATGTAATAATGAGCTTCAAGGTTTAAGTAACACACACACACAAAACAAAGAAGCCTCCCCCCACCCCGCTGCTGTCTCTGGGTTTTCTAAATGCAAGCAAAATCTTTATAATCAGGCCAAAATTTCAGAAATTTCAAGGGGATGTTTAAACTCTCAGAAATTGGGAGCCAGGTTTTTGAGAAAGCTCAGGTCTCATTTATGGTGCTAGGATGCCATTAGTTCATTTCTAAAAAACCTTTTACATGTAATAAGAGTTTTGAATTCATTCAGGTCTGTGTATATTTTTCTGAAAGTTTTACTCTTCAGGTTCTGCATCTACTTTATTGCCTTTGTGTGGGAGATTTCTTGCTTGCATGCACGTAGAAATAAACCAGAAAGTGTACAAACTGTAATAACGTTAATGTGGAATTAAATGTATTTTCAGTCTAATTTGTTCTTCTAGGTTAGAAAAGTTTTATAGCAGAAATCTATAGGTCTATGAGATTGAGCTGTATTCAACAGATACTGCTTGTTTCTAATGTATTCCTAAAAAAACCCAAAAAAAACAACACCTCTGTATTGCTGAATTTAACATCAAGACATTCACATTTGACCTTGCCATATTTTCTATACTTTTGGAATTTTTCATGCATAGTTTGCAGTGCTGTAACCACTAGAGCACCTCAAGGTGGTCTTAATGAGCTGAGAACTTCAATAATATGGTCTGTCTGGGGATGGAGTGAAATCCTAGGAGACCAGGGTTTGGTTAATAGAATTTCAAGTTGTGTTCTTCAGCAGGATCGGAGAAATTGGTTTGAGTTGTTTTATGTTACAGGAGAAAGAGGTTAATGAGTAGAGCAAAGGGAAATTTGGTGCAATTGATGAAAAAATTCAAGTCAATTTTCCAGTATTTTCCTATTGGAGTAGACTGGACATCATCTTACAAGGAAAAAAAATATTTCCAAATTATTATGGTTATAAATACGTTCTCCTTCCAAATTTAGCTTTATGCAGGAGAATTTATTTCAACACTATTTCTAAATGAAGGGTTTCAATACACGTAAAAGGTTGTGTTTAAAGGTACCTTTAGAATTCAAGCTATTGTTTACTTAGTAATTATTCAAATGATCGCTTGTCAAAGTATATGAGTATATAACTGTTCCTGTCAACTTTAATGGAGAACAAGATGACAGGAACTGTTGTTTCAACACAAAATAGTATCATGTTAACTTCTGTTAACAGAATTGCTAGGTAAATTTTTTCTCATTGTAATCATTATTCATTATTAATAATTATTCTCTACACTCCTTGTGATGTTACTCTATGCAAAAGGGGGGGGGATGGTGGTTAGATTTTGTTGGATTTTTTTTAAGCTGGAAATGTATTACTGCATTTAGGCATTGTTGAAGCAGTGATAATTTAATGATATTTGAGAAATATTAAACTACCCTTTCTGACTTTTTGCACATCATAACAGCCAATCACACATCGACAAGTAGCTCTTACATTTTAGAGCGTGGGTTGTTAGAGGGATTTCAGTGTTATTGTCTTAATTGGTAAAATGCAGTTTATAATGGAACTGCTGGAATTCAGGTCCCGAATTTTCAACTTCATTCTGATTTGTTACCATTTTACTGACATACATACTTAACAGCTAATTTAGGGTGTAAATGTAAAGAACTAACAGTTTTGTATATGTAGTGATAAGTAGTGGTGACGACCCACAAAGTCTGTTGTTGACGAATGAGTGTTATATTCAGCTGCAGCAGTTCCATATACATTTTCTCTTTTTTTCCCTCATATTTTTCTTTCTTCTTACAAAAAATCACACACACTAAATCAAATTCAATGCACATTAGGACTCCTTTACACCACTCTGAGAGAACTTTTGTGTGTGTGTTCCTTATCTGGGGGCATGAAAAAAATTATTTAAATGAAAAACATGAAATGAGTCGGTGTCTCGTCACTTTTTGGTTTTAATGTGATTTTCCACACTTGTCAAAAACATAAGTTGATTTTTTTTTGTTCAGACGGAAAGCAGCTCTGCAGAGAAGGACGTGGGAGTTCTGGTGGACACCAGGGTCACCACGAGTCACCAAAGTGCCCTTGTGGCCAAGAGGCCAACAGTACCTGGGGTGCATGAGGAACAGTGTGAGCAGCAGGGCAGGGAGGTTGTTCCTCCCCATCTGCTCTGCCCTGGGGAGGCCCCATCTGCAGTTCTGGGTCCAGTGCTGGGCTCCTCACTTTAAGAAGGACAAGGAATTACTGGAGAGAGTCCAGTGGAGGGACACNAGGCTGCCCAGAGCGGGTGTGGAGTCTCCTTCTCTGAGACATCCAAACCCGCCTGGGATCCTGTGTGATCTGCTCTGTGGCCCTGTGAGCAGGGGGGTTGCACTGGGGGATCTACAGAGGTCCTGAAACCCAACCAGCCTGGGGTTCTGGGATTCTGGGATTCTGTACGTAGATATCTGTTCAGGAATTAGAGGTTACTGCAATGGAAATGTAGCAAGCTGACAAATCCAGCCAGTTTTAAACTTCAAAACAAAACTCCATTCATTGCCATCATTATTATCAATAGTTGTAATTTCCACTCATATCATTATTATCACAGTATTATTTTATTATTATCATCCTTGCAATTAATTTACCCATTTCCAGTACAACTTACATTAATAGTTTGTGACTCCCAAAAGGATGAGTCACTTCTGGTTCTGATGTTATTTGTCCTGGTTTTGCTTTTCTTGCTGTCCTTCTTGTGTGTGCATCTATTCGCAGTCCCGTGTCTAAATAATGTGACAACTTCTTGTCACTTTACATGCAACTGTGCACATCTTTGTTCGCGCCTTTGGTGGTTACATTGCCTGTATGTGTACATAAAATACGCATTGTGCCTGGCTGTGCTATCACAGTACTACAGATTGGGTTAAAATAAAGTTGACATTAATCATATCCCCACCAGTGCTCCTACAATACAGGTGAGTTAAGGCATAAGCAATTTCTGAAGTAAAATATGCTAGTTTTCTTATTGGCTAGCATCTACATTAAAGTTTTTTACATCTTTTTTCAGTTGTATAGTAAAGATTTTAAAGTAAGACTGAGCTGAGCTTGAGATTAGAGCAGTAGTTAATAAAAATCATGGTGTACAAATTATTTTTAAAGTGAGAAATATCTTAACATTAGTTTAGCACATAGTTTCTACTTGTTTCCTTGAAGATTTTTCTAAATAGTTGCTTTTGCCTTAGTAGCTGACACTACATCAGCAAATAATAAATGCTGGAGAAATAGATGCAGGATTCTCTCTCTCATTATATTGGAGTCAACAGCAAGAATAAAACTTGAGCACTTGTGGAGACATTATCTGGTAACCTGTGAACTTCTGGAATTCAAAGATTCCAGAGAGAGACAAGTCCTGAAATTCAGTATTGGATTTTATGCCAGTTTAAGGCTGATTTGCAGTACCTAACTCTTATTTTTCAGTGGTTTCTATCAGCCCTCATTTTACTGATGAAAAATAATAAGGCACAGAGAGATAGAAGCGACTTGTCTAACCCCATCCAGCAAATGCAGGTGGGTTTGGAGCCTGAGTTCAGAAGGTCCAGCACTGCCAATTTGTTGTATCCAAGTTACACAATAGTCTGCTTGAATTCCCAAAAGTTTCTTACTCTTTGCTATAGTATTCTTTGGGGTAATTTTTCTGTTTTGCCTAACCTGCTGTTATACACTCTAATGTGCTTTTATACCTTTGCAATGTCCTGGAGTAGCTGCAGCTCATGGTTGGACGGGTGTATTCTTTGGTGGGTAAAGAACCACCTGGATGCTCGGGCCCGAAGAGTTGCGGTGAATGGAGCCAAATCCAGTTGATCCTGTGTGATCTGCTCTGGTGACTCTGCATTAGCAGGGGGGTTGCACTGGGGGATCTACAGAGGTCCTGAAACCCAACCAGTCTGGGATTCTGTGATACACGTCCAAGGAATAAAACCAAAATGGAACAGAGAAAGTATCAAAAGTCTGAGATGCATTTGCGCAGAAATCTGGAAAACTCACGCATATTTGCAGTGCTCCGTTTTGGTTGTAGCTTTGTGGCCTTCTCGCAGGAGGCTGGGCCATCCCAGACATGGGACTTTGCCTTTGCTCTTGTTGAATTTGCTTTAGCAAGTGGGTTGGACTAGATGATCTCCAGAGGTCCCTTCCAACCTTAACCAATTCTGTGGGTGAGATTTCGAATGACTACGTAGCACTGTTGCTGCAACTTGAGCCAGAAGGAGCATCCTTCAAGTCCAAAATGACATTTCTGAGGAGGGAGATGATGTGAAACCCGACAGGAATGTCGTTCTTTGCCATGCCACACAGCAGTGGTCCATGACCTGAAGCTTTAAGTCTTTTTTTCTGTCTTTTTTCTCTGAAGCGGAGTTACTGCTCAGCAGACTATCAGCTTTTTGGGGTATGGAGAAAGGACCGTGAGTTTTTTCTGAAAGGTTTTTCAGATCCAGGATGAGAAATATCTTCAAATATCTAAATGTTGCTAAGGAAAAGAAAATGTTTTCTTTCCCAGGTCTCTCTTCTTTTTCATCTACACATGAGTTTTATTTGCCTTCCATTCAATTTTCTTTAGCCTGACTCCCCATTTGGTACTGTAAATAGAAATTCTGCAATATCCTGAGTGTGAAGATGAATAAAACGGTATAAAATATACATCTTCAGAACTTCCAGTTCTCTGACAGACTCTACCATTCTTTCCCCAGTGATAGAAAGGACCCTTTCAAATTTATTTTCCTGGTTGTGAAAGCTATTGTATATCAGGAGCACTAAACTGCTTACTACTTAGATTTCTTTAATAGGAAAGGAAACTTTGAAAGAGACCCAGTCATCCATGGCCGGCTGGTGAAGACAGCAGAGGTTAGAAAAGAACCAAAAGCAGTTATAACAGAATAAATCTAATATAATGAAACAAGTAGAATAAGATAATAGTACGGGAAGCGAACAGAGCAGGTGAAGAATTACTCCACCTTTTCTCCCTGAAGAAAGCTAATGGTAGAATAGAAATAATCTCCAATGAAAAGGTGTCTTCGCAATTTTAATGAAATATAAAAAAGAAAAAATAATTAGAAAACACAGCCTACAAGGAAGGACTGAAAGAGCTGAGGTGGTTTAGGCAGGAGAAGACTAAAAGGAATGTGGGAACAGTCATCAAAAATGTAATAAGTTGCAAAAATGTGTTGGGGGGGGGAGAAAAATTAAAAAAGCCGTGTTTTCTGATGCTGTTGTTCTGTGCCAGCTGAATCAGGTTTTAAGGGTCTTCTCTTAAAGAAATGCTGTTTTTTCAGCCCTGTTTTGCCTAAGACTCTATTTTTTGTTCCTAAAATCCTTGAAACTAATATCTAGTTTGGTGAATATTGTTATGAAGGAAACTTGGGTGATGTGACTGCCAAAGCTCAAAGGTTGAAATAGCTGAAGCAGGACACTCAATGCCTTTTCAGTGACTGTTGAGTTTCTCTCTTTATGTATTTATTTCAGAATAACCAGTGTTACTGGGGTGGTGGTAAAGCTGGAAAATATTTCTGACCTCAGGTTTTAGCAAAAGGTTCATTTTCTGTAGAACAGTCAAGTTAACAGCTGCTCAAGAAAATGTAAAAATGGGGGTTTATTCAACACATAGTGAAAGAAAACAATCTCGACATTCCTATCGAAGGTGGGAATGAGATATGATGATATTGTTATGTAGGCCTAGTATTAATATTGTCATATTTCTCTCATATAGATTTAACTTTTACTCTTCTGTAATACTGTGTTTAGCATAAATAAAACCAGCTGCCCAAATGTGCAATACTGTGGCTACTTGAGAATAAGTAGAATTTTCAAATAACTGCAATAACCCATTTAATGCTTGACAGGACACACTGACAGTTGGCATACAAAAAGATGATATCTTATTGGAGGATATTAGTTTTTAAATACTTGTTCACGCTGAAAATCATCTTGGACTCAGCTGAAGAAGGGAAAACAAGTGTCAGGAAAATCTATAAGAGGACGTAGTAACTAACTGTGGATTATTTTACTTCCCTTATCAGTATCATGGTAGGAACTGTATTAACAGTAAATATCAAAGAATTTTTTCCTTCCCTTAATATTCATAAGGACTTTCTCTTGTACATAATTCTCAGCCTTAATTAAAACAAAACCAAAACAATAGAAAGGAATTGATATCACATGAAATATTGGATTGGTGCCATGGAAGTCAGCCTGATTTTTGTGGCTCAACTGAAACTTTATTTTCTGGGGGTTTATTTGGTTTTAGCTTACATTTATTTTCTATTTGACTTGCTCTAAGTATAGCATCTCCCAGAAGTAACCAAAGCATCAGCAATATTTTGCTACCTAATACTCAAATTGCCATTTGTTCAAGAGCTGAAGCCTACAATGAATTGCAGCTTTATAGAGCTCTGGGCTCCACATTATCAATATTCCATTTTCACCCCCAGAAGGGAGCTCTTTCACTTTAATATTCGCTTCATATTTAACCAGGTGATCTTTTCCTCTTATTTAAAAGAGGGCATTTCCCCTGATAGCAAAGTTCATTCACATCGTTGAACCTGAGTGTGCAATACTGTGTTTTACCCAGAGCTGTACTGAAACACTTGGGATAAAGTTAGCCTTGTAAATTAAATATGTCTATGAACACTACAGATAATCATTTTCGGTGCTGATCAACGTTTTCTGGCTTCTTTTCATGGCTTAAATTGTAATTAATTACCATTTAACACTTTTCTTGGTATTGAAAATGTTCCTTAAAATTTTTATCCTTTTTCCCCGTTGATAAACTCATATTCTTGAGCCTCTTTCCTGGGTAACAGGATTGGCAGCCAAGGGTCAAGACTTTTTCTCTCTGTTAGGATTCATTTGCAGAGAAGTGCTTATAGGTAACAGAATTTTTTTACCAACACACATCACACCTGAACAAACCTTAGAAAATTAACAGAGGAAGGTACATGGCACTATCCCACCTTCCTCTCTACATGTCCCATCCTTAAACACACACAAATATCAATATTTTCAAACACTTACACTATTTTTTACTTCAAATCTTGTCTTTTTGGGATACTTATTATGTATAGTTACAATTCTTCAAAGAAACAGTGCTTCAAATAAACCTCTTTTCGTTTCTCGCACTCACTGCAAACACAGACTTCTGTGGTGTTAATTGATATTTACACCAATGAAAATCAAATTGGATTCTAAATATATATCAGTCTATGAAGATTTATTTAGCTTGAAAAGCTCTGGCTTGATATCAGAATGCGCTAATCATCTATTATTCCTCATCAATTGAAATATATACCTTATCTGCTGCATTACAGCATGGACAATCACAACTCAATCACGTTCAGAATAAATAAATACAATTAGCTTTTGGGAGCTGGAAGGCTTTATTTAGCGAATCTGTTCTGATTTCAAATCTTTTTTTTTTTTTTTATGATATATCACCATGGTTTTCTCTGCTAAATGGAGAATTAAGCTATACCCTCGAGTGTTAGAGTGATACCGAGTCATCTTAGAATCAGAATATTTCCCAGATGGTCCAAATAATGTATTTGATGCAATTTGCTACTAATCAGAATGGTTTTTTCCTCTTCTCCTCTATGTTTTTTGACAATTCTTTTATGTCTAGTAATGCTCACTTATATGGAATCATCCAACAACCGCACCAAGGTGAGACAAGAAACTGTACTGGTGTCTCCACCAGTTTTGGCTGCTGAATAAATGAATAGTCATTTAATGCTGAATGTTCAGAGCAGCAGAAAAATAATGCAGAGAGAAAATATGACGGAAAAGCACCAGCTGAGCAATAGTTCCTCATATTTGTCCATTTTACATTCATATGATAATGGTATTTTTTTCTTTCTCTCCTGCTGCCTTTCAACAGCTTTTTGATGCTAATCCTGAAAACTTTCTCCTTTTTATTGGTCATCTGACAGCCATAGCTTTGCTCATTAGTCTTCCAAAATCATGCTATAAACCCAGCACATTCCAGTAAAAGTGCACATATATTTCACAGCCATCGCCAGCACAAACTCATCCGATTCATTAATGCACTTGGTGGAAGGGTCTTTCTTTCCTACCTGCCCTTTTGACCTTTTAATGAGCTGCAATAACATCGGTAATTTCAAAATTTCACAAGATTTCTCTTTCCTTATTGACCTTTTTATTGAATATTGGTGTACTGCCCAGACCCACAGCTCCTTATCCCGTCATCTGGGAAATGCTCGGTCACTCGCCCGCATGCTTTAATGCTTAACAAAACACTTGATCTGATGGTAAAACTACAATTACGTGCACCCTTCAGTGTAATAATGGGCAGAAAAGAAAGAAATAAACTCTTTCTGTCCCACATCCACTGCAGAGAACGTGAGAACTGATGAACCCAAAATCCCCAAAAGATGCTACAGGCTGGAAAGTAGGAAAATTCTGCTGGAAGCAAAGATAATAGAAGATTATAAATTTTAAGGAAGGCTGGAAAATGTGTAGCATTATCTCAAATCAATTAGGACAAAAATCTAGATATTTCCCTAGTGTTTTATATCAAATCCTTCCCTAACTTCCAGCTTTGCTGACACTGAAATCATGGCAAACTGAAATAATAGAAATGATTTACTTTTATGCACCAAACCCAGACTTTCCTTTCTACCTCAATTTTGCAATGACTGCAGTGAATATAGAGTCGGTAGATATAAGAGGTCGCTTGATGTACGGCTCTGAATAATGCACAGGTTGGCACGGGCCGAACTGCAAACCTCGATGGGTCGGGAGGTTTGATTTTTAACTCATTTTAACTTATAAAAGCTCATCTTCTGTTGGGTGTGGTTAATTCATATCATCTCTTTGGCTTTCCATACTGACAGAATGCTCAAAAAGAAAATAGCAGCTTAAAATATGGAAAATCAATGCAATTAAAATACAATTGCAATTGTATTTCTCACCATAGAATTCTACTTTTTATAAAGGTTCTCCCTGAAAACTCTGTGTTTCAAACCTTGTAACTCCAAAGCACTATTCATGGCTCTTTACACCTTCCCCCACTTTTTCACTGGCTCTTTGGAATTTTAATAGGAAGCCGCATCAGAAGATTGTATTTTAATGAACCTGGAGGTCAAACAATATTAGTCCACTGCCTTAAAAGCAGTATTTTAATAAAATTATGCTGCACCACTGGACTGGCATTCTTTGCAGACCTGTTATTTAAATTAGCATGTTTTTCTGAGGGTACACGGAAAAGCTTTTATTCACTGAGCCTCTCAATTCACCATTTTTCAAAGGCTAAAAATTCCTTAATTTATGTTTATCAAGGCTTTAGATTAAGAAAGGTTGGCAATTATATTTGTTGAGGTTGCCTGGTAATGCTTCCAGTTTAAGAAACTGAAGTAGAGCGAAGGCCATATGGATGAAACCCAGTTTCTCCTTATTATTAGATTCCTTGGCTGGTGATTATGTAAACAACTTAATAAATACACATAATATGAATCACCCTGGTTTAGTCATTTGGCCAGACAGTAAAAAGGACTAGAATAGTTTATATAGTTGTAAAATCTGTTGCTAAGTAAAGTGGTTATCGCAGAAACCAGATATATAATACCAAACCATGAGTTTTTTTCCTCAGCCACTACATCCAAGTTTTTGCAAGAGGAATAATTATTTTAATAATTGAGTAGGCTTCAAATACGTATTTTACCAACAGTCTAAGTCTATACATTTATTTTGATGTATGATAGAAAAAGCCTCTGTTCATAATAACACATTATAATTAGTGGAGTTGCATTTTTTTATTTCTTCTTTAGGCTACCAGTTGGAAACCAGAAGGAAATGTAGGAGTGGAAAATAGGGGTAGGACATTGGCTTTGTGTCTGAAAAAGGCTTCAGGATGTTAAGATACTCACTTGGACAAGTATCCAGATGATTATTTTTTTTAATTTTATTTGTACACAATACTCCCAGAGGAGGAAAAAATAAAAAAGATAAATGTATAAATTAACATCTTTTTGATGAAATATCAACATCAGATATGCCACATTTAAATCTTTCAACCCTTTTTTTGCTTAAGCCTCTCCCACAAACAGGGTTTTTTTCAGCCTTTTGCCCCAAAACGCTGTTTCATTCAGAAATTTGCTGCGATATTTTAGCAGCCAGCAGGTTCTCAGCCCACCATGGATCACATCATAAGAATTTCTCTTCTGAAAACAATGTCCTACTAGTGCAGAAATAAATCTCCCTTCCTTTTCCTCCCCAGACAGCCTGTCTTCGGCGGTATATTATTTATTTTAGTAGAGGATATAAGGGATTTACTTGAGTATTTCAGTCTTTTTACTTCAGAATGTGGAGACTCCTTGGAAAATTGAAGGGAGCTATTCTTGGCTTTCTTTAGTGTATTAAGCCACTTCATCTCTCTCCAGGATGGCCTGAATCTGTGCAAATATGTTAGATTTAATAGAGACAGTTTTGAAGGACATTTTGCCCACACAATAATACTTTTGCTGCATAAATGTCATTTGAGGCCTGTGTCAATGTAACTACTCTCATATTTATACAGGCCTCAAATGACATTCGGCCCTTTGCAGGCGACCGCCAGGCTGATGTGGCCCCCAGGGAACATGAGTTTAACACCCCTGCTTTAAGTGAACCAAACAACTTTGTAAGAAAGGTTATGATTCATAAATCTGAGAAAAAAACCCTCAATTTTTAAACTGATAGGCAGAATGGTATCATGTTTCCTTGATAGTAATACAGTATTTTATTGAAGAAGCTGTGTAATATGTTTAAAGTGCTTACCATGTTGGCCAAAAAAGTATTGAACTGGAAAATCTATAACTGTCCAGCTCAGTCATACATTTCCAATGTAGATGTATGATTTATTGATGCTATCTCAAATCTTCAGCCTTTTTTAGATGTTTTGTTTTGCTTCTCTTCTGCCAGATATCACATACTTGTCTTTGAATATTGGGTGCTTGGTAGTATGTACAGACCTTCTTCTCTGATGTACTACAGTAAAACTGGTCTTGGGTTCATATATTTCATATATTCCTGCCTAGACAAATGACGTCTTTGCCTAGATTTCTCATAAAAGGACAATGAACTGTAGAATCATAGGATAATTTGTGTTGAAGGGCCCTTCAAAGCTCCCCCAGTGCTACCCCTGCCATGAGCAGGGACGTCTTCACCAGCTCAGGTTGCTCAGAGCCCTGTCCGGCCTGGCCTGGGATGTCAATGAATGTAGGCTCCAAAATAACCCTTGGCAACAGTTGAACTTCCAGACGCACTTACGGAGCAAAATAAATAATAAATAATTGAATACAGACTGTCACAAACGATGCCAGATCTTGTTCTTCTTGAATGCAAGTGGTTCATCTTGGACGCAAGTAGTCTTCATCCAAGGTTTCACCAGCCATCACCTCCTGAGCTAATGGATTCGCTAATTTGAAATAAAAACTGAAATGTGTCAATCTTCTGTGTTTAGAAAAAAATATTAGTGCCAATGTTGACAGTCGGTCCTCTAGAGAATTTTCCTGTGATTTTTGAGACTCATGTCTATTGCAACCTCCTTCCATGCCCACCATCAGCTGCTGCTTATTCCGTGTAGTCCAGATTCCACCTTTCCTGAGAGGAAGAAATCATGTCTAATGGTTTGGGATTTTTGTTGTTTCAGTGTGCTCTGAAATCTCTCTTCAAGACTACATCTCAAATCCCTTCCCAGCCCTGCCTGTTGGCTTTTCCATAACTAAAATTTCTACCCACTTCTGGCCTGTTTTCCCTTTGCTACAGTGAATTTTTCCTGTCCTGTGTTAATGCCTCACAACCTTAATTTAGCACGACTTTCCACCATTTACCAAAGAAAAATAAACCTGTGCAATCAAACCAAAGTGCCTCAGGAGCCACAGAAGCTGATCCTTCAGGGACCCTATTGGATTTAATTGATTTGTACAGTGTACAATGCTTTGAGATCATACCTAAGAATATGCCTGTTTGTTCCCTGTCACTACCAAACACTAGTAGTAGTATTGTATATATAATATATATATATATACATCTCTATGTAGGTGTATAATTTTCTCTCACTTAGCTATAAATGGAAAGAGGAAGAAAAAGGCAAATTAATATGCATCTTTACTTACGTCTTCACCGTTCTCTCTTGTCTCCTAGGAAGGACAGTTTTCTAAACCGGTTCCCTACAGCTGCATTGACATTTTTATTTTTATATTTAGAAATAAAAGGTCGAAACCTGCAACTAGTTGGTTTGACAAAGTTGAGGGCAAGGTGAATACTTTCTTAAATTAGCTCGGTACGAAGAAAGCTGCTGTTCAGCAGTTATTTCCCACCGGCAGGTATTAGTATTCCTGAGGGAAACATGTACAGCATGCCGGAGTGTGGATGAAAAGCATTTAACCAGCCAAATACAAAAACAGGACTCAAACTATTGAAAAGACATCCTGGACAAACAAAATCAAATAAACAAACCCAGTGTAAATTAAGAACCTGACGATTTGTTTTTGTTTGGAAAGAAAGCGAGCTTAATCACACAATGCTGATTATTCTCCTTGTTTAATCCATTTTAGCATGCTTCATAAGAATTACAATTCACATTTTCATCGGAGGAAGAAGGCTGAATATGACTCTTCTCAAAGGAGTTATGGTGACTCTGAAAAAGGGAAAAATAGTGTGGTGGAGTGAAGAAATGGGTATAAAAGCGAGAAAGTCTTCCAAAATTTATAAAAGAAAAAATTAGGGAAAATGACAATGATTTCCTATGGGGAACCGCAGAACGCACAGCGCTGCATCCGTGCTGTTTTGAAGATATTAAAGTAAATATAGTACATCTGCTGTACAGCACCAAGATAATACATCACAGTGTGAAGTTCCCTGATGATGATGTGTATGCAACTCTTCTTCTGTATATTCCAATTCCTCTTCTTCATTATCTCGCACAACAGCCAAACTGCCGTTAGGAAACAAGGAAAATAAATAATTTTACTCAAGCCATCCATCTTGGGGCTGCAACTGAGAAACTGGAAGACTTTTGGTTTGACGCTTTCCCATGTCCTGTTGCAAGACGACGAAATGTTTGGGGGTCGTAAATGTCCTGAGGTTGTTTTACTTCCCAAATAACCCACCTACATCTGAGTTCATCCACTGGGGGAAAAAGGAGAAGAAAGGAAAACAGAAACGTTTCCTAATGAGCGAGCTCGTATCTTTTTTGTTGCTCACGGTCTACTAAGTAAAACAAAATCCCAACATGGTCACCAGTAGTACAGAGAATGGGATGTCGCTTTGCATTAAAAAAAAAATAAGAATTTTTCCTTCCCTACATGGCACACTAAAATCAAGAATTTCAGAACTTCCATTATCACAGGCAGAAGCTTATTATTAATGTGTTTTTCTTTTTCAGAGCCTCTTGGCTGAAATAGAATTCAAAACCCATGCTGCGACTCTGCAATATTGTTCACTGCAAGAAACTATTCTGTTCTGCCTCAGAGGCAATACATTTTTATGTTTAATTTTGCCCTGGGTATATACAACACTTGTTTATGTCCTTAAAATGTCTTTTAAAGAGATTGATTTCAATGCATCTCCAGTAAATCCAGCTACGAAGATTTAATTCTCTCCCTCATGCAGCAAGACAGCATTTACATTTTATTTTGGTAGCTCATATGTCTACTAGGTAACGACGGACGTAGTATCTAATCACATACATAGAGATGCATATATTTGTTTCATGTTCGCACTGTAGCTTTAATTATATAATTTTACTTAAAGTTTCATTACTAGCTTCAGATCCCTCTTTAGCCTCAAGTGCTGTTACCCAATTTACATCTACAGTAAATCAGGTTCGTGTAAATAGATGCGTTTTCTCCAAGAAAAATACCAATAAATGGTGTGTGAACATTGCAGAAAGATTTTTATTTGACCTGGTGCTACTTCTTAGGAAATGAGCACGACTCGAGGCTTTAACACATACATGGAGGTGTGATTATGTGTCTGTATTTTTCTGTTTTCTTTTGATATGGGTGTGAGGAAGGCAGGAGCTGGTTTGGATTCGCCATTCTCATTGGAGTCTTTCTCAGTATTATTCTGTTTTTTCCTCCAGTTCTTCAAACATGTGCATTGGGTTAATGTCTTGTCACGTTAAGTATACTTGGAACAGGCGAAATTTTACCCCTCACCTTATCAGGAAATCATTATCCTTTCCAAAAATCTAAGTCACACTTTATTCCAAATGCATTGAATGTCACCAAGTCACCCATCAACTTCAAACAGTAAGTTGTATGTTAATAGCCCTATTTATTTAAGCACATGAAAACATTGGCTTAAATCAGCAGGTTATTTAAACCTGATTTTTTTTTTTATTTTACATATAATCTGTGTAGTTACTTCATAGTCAGGCAAAGAGTGTGAAAAAGGTTGTATAAAATATTGTTAAGCAGAAATGGCAACGTGTGCCGTGCATTACTTGGATTTCATGGTTCACAAATAGGAAAGACCACGTCCAGAAATTTAATGAGTCTAGAAAATGGGGCATAAATAGAAAAATTTAAGAAGCAAAGAAGTTTCTTCCTTCAGTACGTTTTCATGCTAAACAGGGACCATCTGCTGGTGAAGCTCTCAATAAAGGCCAGTTTTGCTTGGGTAGCTCCATTATTGAAGATCAGCCCCTGTAGCTGAAACAGCATATTTTAATTTTCCATTACTAGATTGCACCTCCAGATACTGTCAGATACAAGGGATTTCCATTTAATAAAAATAACTAAATATATTTTTTCAATGAAAATTGAGAAAATAAGTCACTGTAGCCTTAAAATAAATATTATCCTAATATGATCATGCATGTGTTTTCTTTGTCTTATTCTAACCAAACACATTGATCTAGTTCTATATTCATTGTGACCTGCAGGCTGGAATTATTTGACTATCAGAACTGTTACTCATGTGTGGATAAAATATATTTATTTGAAAGAGGTGAAGCTTTCACTATATGTCAAAACCAGATGTGAATTGTGCCATTATAAACTGATTTCAAATCGTTCTCCACAAATGTTTGTTATTTAGGCCCTGTCAATATAATTCATTGTCAAATTTCATTTTACACTCTCCTGTATGCTGGTTAGTTTGTATAACTGTTATGAAATATTATTCTTGTACTTAGAGGAGGAACAATATGATTATCTAATATCAGATAATTATATTCATTATGTCCAAATTTCAAAGAGAATTTCTATTCTCTTGGAAAAAATAAGCAGCAAATATTCTGTATCTATGTAGAATGGCTCCCAGTGCTCTCTGAAGCGCGAGTCCAACTTACCCCTTCTCATTTTTCGTGCTAAATTTTCCGATGCATTTTTATGCAATTGTGCTGTTTGACAATTTAAGCAACAACATCGAAATATATTTTGAGCACAACAGAATTTCCAGATTAAATTAAGGTGCTGTGAGTAGCAGAAATTGGGGCCAAGGATTGCAGACGGAATTGCTGAGGATGAGTGACAGGATAATTAAGCTGCAGGTGAAATTCAATGTAAGTAAAAATAAAGTAAAGCATGTGGAGAGAAACAGTTTAACTTGTATAATGAAGGGCTGGAAGCTCAGTGCTGGTACTCTGGGATGAGATCTTGGGTTATATTCGATAATTCCATGAGAAGTATCAGCTCTGTGCTTAATCACTGTCAGGCAAGTAATTGAAATATGCAGAGTCATTAGCAGAGGAGTAAGGATCAGATCATCATTAGGCTACTTAAGAAATCCAAGGTGACCTCGATACCTTGTGAATACTGTGCCTGGATTTCTGATCTCTCCTCCAAAATCACATATCTGGGAGGTTCAAATATAGTATTATAGAGCTCTATAGAAACAGGAGCAGCTCAGAAGAGGTACAGAATCATAGTCACAGGGTGGTTTGTGTTGAAGGGACCTTCCTAGCTGCCCCAGTGCCCCTCCTGCCATGACAGGGACATTTTCACCAGCTCAGGTTGCTCAGAGCCCCGTCCAGCCTGGCCTGGGATGTCTCCAGGGATGGTTCATCCACCACCTCTCTGCCAACCTGGGCCAGGCTCTCCCCACCCTCAGGACCAACAATTTCTTCCTCGTGTCTGGCCTGAATCTCCCTCCTTTAGTTTAAAAACATCATCCCTTGTCCTGTCACAACAGGCCCTGCTCAAAAGTCTGTCCCCATCTTTTTTACATATCCCTTTCAATATTGAAAGGCCGCAATAAGGTCTCCCTGGAACCTTCTCCAGGCTGAACACCCTAACTCTCTCAGCCTTTCTGCTCATTTTTGTGACCCTCCTGCGGACCAGCTGTACCAGGTCCATGTCTTTCTTCTCATGAGGACTGCAGAACTGGATGCAATCACAGGATTGCAGGCTGGTTGGGTTTCAGGACCTCTGTAGATCCCCCAGTGCAACCCCCCTGCTCACACAGGGTCACAGAGCAGATCCCACAGGATCCCAGGCGGGTTTGAATGTCTCAGAGAAGAAGACTCCACACCCACTCTGGGCAGCCTGGGCCAGGCTCTGGCACCTCCCAGCACAGAAGTTTCTCCTCATGTTCACATGGACCCTCCTGTGTTTCAGTCTGTGCCCGCTGCCCCTCACCCTGGTGTTGGGCACCAGCTGGGCTCTCATAAGGGCAGAAGTAGATAAGGAGTGGTTGTCCATGATCTTCTTGAATGCCAAAACTAGCGGTCATCAAATAAAACTAGAAAACAGCAACTTTGAAATAAATAAAAAGAGGTGGCTCTTCATATAGGATGTAATTAAGTTACAGAACTTCTTGAAGGAGAAATAGGAGAAAGAGGAAGAATAAAGATGCAGAAAAAACAGGACTTATGATGCAGGAAGTTCTTAACCTACATGTGAAGTATCATAGGGTGTTATCACTATCAGCTTATCTTGTTCTTACATCCATACCTAGCTGTCTACTCTTCAGTTTTGCCTTTTCTTTCCAAATTTCTCCTCCCCATCCCACTGGGGGTTGGGGAGGGGTGAGGAAGCTCCACTTAAACCACAACAAGTGTCTTAATCTGATATATGGGTTTGTTGGGTTTGGGGGTTGGTTTTTTTTTTCGCTTTTCTCAGTCGCTATATCAGCAGGAATCTCTTTAATTTACGTAATCACGTAAGTTGAAGTAAAACTTCACCCACTTTGAATTCGTGCTTTCTGGAGTGGGCTTAGTACAAAGGGGTTTGATGTTAATGCATTTAGATCAACAGCTTTTGCAGCTGATTTAGCTTATTTGCTTTATGTTCTGATATCCTTGGATATTTAGATGCAAATCATGCATAGATTGGTTGAAGGAGAAAGAAAAATAAACCAGAAAATGTCAGTGTCCCAGTTTCTGTTCATTACCCTGTTGGAAACCGGTAGAGATGCTTCTGAAGTCAATGTATTTACAGTGACGTAATTGATAATAATAGACCCTGACATGTAGGTTTTAATTTTTTCTGATAAACATGAAAATAAGTAGTTCATATTTTTCTCCCACAAGAAATATTCCTTTACATTTACTGACTTCCTGCAGTAACAAGGTTGATATATTAGGAAAAAGGTCTGTAAGTTTTTTCTGTAGGGGTTCTACTAACTTTAAGAAGGCAATCTTTACCTGCTCAAATGGTAATTCTCAAATATTTTTGGATTTATAAGTACTCTGGCTTTGCAGTCATTTGGTGAAGATGGATCTGTTGAATAATTTTGTCAGCATAGGTGTTTATTCAAAGAGAGAAAATGAACATTCCTGGCAATCCTGTAAATCCTCTGGATGTTATAGGAATAACTCTGGATGGTAAGAATGCTCCGGAGTAGGATTTGCTGGCTATAAATCACTGATAAAATTTCTATTTGTATGATATGATACATAAACACATTGCAGTTGGAAGTTAATTTATTAATTAATCTATGGGTAAGAGGTTCCACCATTTCTGCTGTGAAAAACCTCCGTTGCTTTGTTCAGTTCTTTTTAGAACTTTAGATCATCATTCCATAGACAAATGAAAACGGGAGTCAAGAAATCTTTCCAACTCAAATCCTTCATTCTCACAAAATAAGGGGAAAACTTTCAGACAAGTCATTGGAAACCAGGTATTTCGGGCTGGCTCTTAAAGCTGGATGGATCAGCAAAACTCACAGAAATGAGAGGTTTGGCTAGAAAATATTCTTTATGCGTGCTGTTAAACGTAGAGGGTAAGGTAAGTGAATAAAACAAGCTTAGGGCTCTCTGACGTCCAATGGAAAACACTTCAGTCTCTGCCTTCATCTTCTTTAGACTTGAAACGGTCCTTTGACATTAAAAAAAAAAGGACATCATGGGCCAAACCACATAATACGGGCTCACAAAGAGCTAAGTAGGGTATTTATCCTGTCAAAACTCCCACTTAGTTAAGTAATATCTGAATTAATCCTTCAAATTTGGAGCAGAATGAATGAAGAGCCTTCCAAATATCATAAACTCAGCGTAGAACATGCACATGAGTTATTCTATGGTTTTTTTCTATGATCTTATATTTTAATGGCACTCAGCCCATCCAGCAGCCGAGGGACACACGCCTAAAATATTTCTGTTGCTATAGAAAATTAGATTCTAACCTTTAAAATGCTTAAGCTGTGGTTTTCCCAAGGAGCTTGCAGTAGGTCATATATTTTTCTTAACCTTTTGCCTAAAAATAAACTTAATAAACAAAACAGCAAGCCAAAAAATCTATGGATTATAGCTATTAACAGCCAAAGTGCACATTATGCTTCAGGTTTGCAAGGTTATTCTTATGTCACGCTTAGAAAAAATACGACATTTTCTCCTGCAGAAGAGGATGTTTCTGGAGTAACATGAACCATCTCATTTAAAATTTCCACAACAATCTTTATTTCCTTCTTGATTTAGTGAACCCTGAGTGCATCAGACTTTATTTCTGATGTGTAATTGGAACTGGATGCTTGGAAATAAGAAAAATATATTGTTTACTTTCTAATTCCGCATTCCGTTCAAACTCAGAGTAAATTTTGAAATGAAAAGCCTTTAAAAGCGTATTTGAGATTTCAAATTCTTTTCAGACGGTTTTCAAGAAACTGCTTGACTTAGAACAGCAAGGTCTTGCTGTATGGGAGGCAACATTGTCTTCCCAACATTATAATATATTGTAAGTTATAGTAGGTATGCTTTTTTTTTTGTGGAGAAAGAGAGGATATACTCTTTTTACATCTTACTGTAGATGTACAAGTCATGCATAAAAATACAGACTTGAGGAGGACTTCATAGTGAAATGACAAATAAATTAAAAATAGATAAATGACAAACTAAGAATATTACTTTTCAACTACAATACATTAAATTTTACTGAGAGACCACCCCTTTCCCCCTCAGTTAAATAAGCAAATATGTTTAATATTGTAGTTGTCCTTGAGAAAGAGTGTCCTGACCTAGGATAATAAAAAATCTGGAAGCACTGTCATTAAAATTAAGCATTAAATGCCGCTGATCACCAAGGTTTTTTTCTTTTAAGGGACCCAGAGATGGTAATTTCATTGTGAATTAAGACTTTATTTGTAAAAGAGCATAATCTTCCTGAAGTTTGAGATTAATATTTGTCAAGGCAATTTTTGCTTAGGGCCTAGGAGAGGAAATCTTGAAAGTACCCATTTGGGCACAAATACTACCAGGATAGAACCACTGTGTAGGTAATGTTTTTCATAAATAATAATAATAAAAAAATGAACCATGAGAACAGCTGATTTTGTTACATTTCTATTCACTTTTGTTTTAAAAAGCCTTCGGTAGGGAGTCGAGGAGAAGCCGAGGCCGGATGAATAATGAGGAGAATTGCAAACAACCCGCATCCCCAGGTTCTGTGGACCTAAAACCGTATCAATCAGTCTGGCAATTCATTCCTTCCAAAGCCAATTAATGTCTTGAGCTAACGAGAGATGTAGAGAACTATTTATAGGAGCAATGCGCGTTCGGTTCTTCCTTTATAGCACTAATGAGGCGTTTCTGAGCTGCTGAAGGGAAGAGATTCTAATTCTTCACTCGAAAATCACGGCCGGGCTCTGGAGCTGCAGATCCCAAGCATCTGGTAGATCATTTTCTATTCTCTGGATCAAACCACCAGAATCTCACAGCCCTTTAATTGGGGCTCAGCAAAAAAATCAAACTCAGAGGGTCATAAATTTTGATTCGGTGACGCTACAAAAGAGGCTCAATGATCCGCACGTCTGCACACAATCGGAATAGTCTCTAATTCTTCCCTCCGCCGATTAATAGGCTCATTTTCTGTTGTAGATCTAAAGCATCAGCATAGGCAACTCCTGAAGCTATTGTGTGGATTAAAAGACAATTTTTACATTTTTCCATTTTCAGCTGTAAAAGTACCGGTAGGGAACAGTCCAGCTGATCTTTGTCTGAAGACAGCATAGAAATATTTAAGTGATTGCCATTCTGCATCTATTCTGATAAAAAACTGCAGCAAATTAATTCTTTTCTCAACTTTTTCCATGTTGAGTTTACTCCTCCTCCCTTTTCTATCTACCAGAGGTACAACTGGGATGTTTCAGCCACAGAAATGTGGGAAGCAAATGAGACCTGTTACATCTTCAGTAGATAATTGGACACTGAATAGCTGGAAATTTCAGTTTGAAAAGTGATTTTGGTTTTGTTAAGACTGAAAAGAAGATTTTAATGGTTTCTTCGGAAGCACAAAATTTAGCATAGATTTTATTTTTTTTTAACTTCTGAAAATTCAGTATAAACTCTACTAACCCTACCTTTAAGTATGTGGATTTTGAGTGAGTGTCTCCCTAAAATATTCCCAAGAGCAGATTATTTCTCTACATGTAGCTGGACTTGGGATGTTGATCTGAAGAAGTTGGTCATAGATGAGTTCATAAAACACCGTAATTCAGTAATGTAACATTTCGGAAAGCAGAGAACAGCACAGACTTGGTCAGACGGTGCTCTGATATCACACAAATTTGACCTCAGTGAAATTTATTGTGGATTAATAAATGCAATACTCTGTGTAAAAATACTTTCATTATTCAGTTAAATGATCAATTAGATTGTATTTTTTTACCAATAATTCCACTTTCGTCCAGCTGAATGCCATTAAAAATACTTCTATCATTTAGTAATATCACATAATATAATATTAACCAACCTCATTTTCCCACGTGAGCGTTTAACACAGTTTTTATGTGCTTTTCCTTACTTAAGAATCTTCATCTAAATAACTTTTAATATACCTATCTCAGTTCTAGCTACTGACATTTATAACAAGAAAAACCCCAACAACTCCTAAACCTTCTCATTCATACCCGGCTTGGCCTTTTAACCTTTGATTATCGCTCTCTAAAAATATTATTGTACTTTATCACTAGGAAGAGGAATGATTTCCCATTTAAAAACAGCCAGACACTTTGTTTGGGGGAATAAAGTGATTTATGCAAAGACTTTCTAGATTCTATTAGCTAAAATTCTGCTCTAATTCCTTTATTTTTATTACAAGTATTTTAGAATAATTAGTAGCACATATTGTTATTATCGTTACACATTTGACAGGAAAGGCAGAAAGTGTTACCACTTTGGAAGTATTTCCTTTGAAATTTTTAGACTGAAGCGATACTTTATTGTTAAATTCAAAATAATGCAACACACAAGAGAGACTCACGGTTCTTTATGAACAATGACTGTGCACTCTTCCAAAAATCTTATTATTATTCAACCAATTTATAAACTATGTTTTACTAATGACAGGAGATATGACACCATTGTTTCTGTCAGAAAAATCCTGCGTTCAATCATTACCCCAAAAAGCTTCAGAAACTCTTCAATTTAGTATTAATTTCTTAAGGTATGTATTTGGTTAAAGTTTTCACCACAGCTAGAGAAAGGTATTTCACACTTCTCAAAGCAGTTTCTCAAACATCCACCTGCCAAGTTACTTGTTAATGTTGTCATCGCCAGTTGTCACTTACAAGATAAGAATAATAAATTAGAATTTTCTATAAACTTAAGGCAGCTCGGAATGCAGATGCTAATTTTACATTCATACTCCTTTGAAAATAAGAATGGAAATACTCAGATAATGAAGCCAGGAAAGCAACAAAACTGTAACTCGGTTATTTCTTTTAAGAAAGATACAACGAATATTATTTATCTCTCTTTTAGGTTTTTATTAACAATGTACATACAACCTTACAGTCTATAAAATTAGCAAAACCATGTTTAATTCTGTTTGTCTACCCAGGTATACTTGCTGAGAAAGTGTGTTTACTTCTATATATCCCTTGCCAAAATAAGGACCCTTCATGTTCATGGGGCCTGGGGTCTTTCTCTGATGTGAGCGATGGGAAACATGGAAAACATGAATAACACAACATATTAATCGCGAGTGTCTCAGCAAGTAGAAATTAAAGGAGTCACCGTTCAGTCCTGCTGTAAAGACACATCGCTCCGTTTATGTCGAGTAACAGTGAGGAAACATTGAAGCCGACCCGTGGAAACTTATTCTCACCGCGAATACGCGTGCTGTAAATGTGCTGAGGAACTAATTAGCAAATAAGTTGCTTCCGCGGAGTTGAATGGGCATCAGTCACATTCTGCAACTGGAGTAAATCAGCGCCAGGCAGTCCCACTCAGCTGCTGGGTTTGCTTGCTTTTTCTGTTGGTTTTGTGGGGGTTTTTTTGGGGGGTGTTGCTGCAGAAAGACGAGCTGCAGTTCCGTGATTAATACTGAATCGTTGTGCTTCTTTATCACCCTGCCATACAAACACGATTCGGATCCAAGTACCTCTCTGTTAAATGAGCCGTATCACCCAATATAGACTTTATGTCATGTTTATCCTCTTAAGATGACTTTGTGCCAGCTGCTGCCTGACAGGTGATATCTGACCTGTCAGAGGATCTGTTGGCAAAAAGTTAATCCATCAACATTTTTGAACAAACTTGAATCAGTGGGATGAATTTATAGTGTAATGATGTTTTGTACTGTGCCACCATGACCTTATTGATCTGCTGCAAGGCCTCCAAGATGCATGCACTGTTTTGTCCAACGGCAGGTTCTGTATTGCTCGGATTTTTGCTGTGGTGGAAAGAAGTTTTGGAGCACAAGTGTGATGGGAGCGGCTGAGGGAGCTGGGGGGTTCAGCTGCAGAACAGGAGCTGAGGGGAGACCTTCTGATCTCTGAACTGCCTGAAAGGAGCTTGGAGCCAGGGGGGTCGGGCTCTGCTCCCCAGGAACAAGCGCCAGGAGCAGAGGAAACGGCCTNAGATCATGGTAGGTGCCAGAGTTATGGCTGGACTCGATGATCTTAAGGGTCTCTTCCAACCAAAATGATCCTATGACTCTAAGTTGTGATCGAGGAGTATTAATGAAAATGAGATCAATCAGCCACATGCCCACATCTGCCTCAGTCATCACCAAATATTAATCCGTGTATGGAATTGGTTCAGTACCTGAAGAGTAGTTCAGTCGCTAGTCCTGTACAGGTATTTCTCACACAACTTAATATGCTTTTCAAAAACTTGTATCCATCCCTAATAAAAACTCAACCACTTAGAATCACAGGATGGTTTGGGTTGGAGGGACATTCCCAGCTCCCCCAGTGCCCCCCCTGTCATGAGCAGGGACATCTTCACCAGCTCAGGTTGCTCAGAGCCCCATCCAGCCTGGCCTGGATGTCTCCAGGGATGGTTCATCCACCACCTCTCTAGGCAGCCTGTTCCGGGAGCAGAAGCAGGCCCTGCATGTTAAAGATGCCCTGCCTCATTTCTCAGAGTGAAAAGAATATATGAGGGATGGTCAAAATGAGCCATAAAATGAGATGAGAATAGAGAAGCGCATCTCACAGCAAAGTCAGTTCATGGGCACGTGGGTGTGTTGGAGAGGACACTTGTTTCTTCACTGCTGAATGGCTTCTTGCTCTACATTGTCATGCAAATTTCAGTTTGAGGTGGTGAAATGTCTAAATTGGCAGTAGAATATTTTTCATGCACAGTATCTGCTTTATTTTCACAAACTCTCCCTGTCCCTTCTCACTCCATCACCGCTTTTATTCGCAAAAGACTCTAATTCTGTCAGTGTCTCCTCCAAACAGCAGTGCCAGCATTTGCGACTGAATAAAACATCTGCATTCTCTTCCAATTTGCTGGTTTGAGATGATGTTTCCTGGAGTCCCACTCATGCTTGGTGGCAAACCTCCTTTTTTTTCCAACCTGTAATGTCCTTTTAATTTAAAATCAAAATCTCTGACACAAAGCCCACATCTCTGCTTGTATCAACTCCTGGTTGTATGTGAAATATTCACCATATTCAGCTTGTTCACAACATGAGACTATTTCTGAGCAGGCAGCTCTTTCTGCCTCTCATTGAAATGCATCTGTGGATTTTGGGGCTGTTTTTATTTTGTTTTTAAATAAATAGTTTATCAGCGACTGACACAAAATTGTTTCTCCTTTTACAGCCAGAACACTGTTAGAGATATTCTGTGGTTTTCTTTCATTCAACTTGGGCAAAAACGTAAAGCTTTAGAGGCTTTTTAAAATAATTACATTAGAATTTTTTTTCCTTTATATCAAAAGAAAAAAAAAAAAGGTGAAAACTTAGGGATTTCAAAAGATTTAGATGGTCTTTGTTGTTGTTGTTGTTCCTCATTCTTTCGACGTGCTAACCTAAAAATCAAAGCATTCAATGGGGATGCAACATAAAAGTGCATTTTTCTGATACTGATATAAAAGTTTGCAGGGATGGTGACTCCAGCACTGCCCTGGGCAGCCTGTTCCAATGCCCCACAGCCCTTTGGGGAGAAATTGTTCCTAAATCCAACCTCATCCTCCCCTGGCACAACTTGAGGCCTCATCCTGTCATCCTGTCTTATAAACACAAGTAAGAAAATGGTGATCAAAATAAATTTATTCCAGGGGAATGGGATGCTCAGCTGGAGAAGAAACTTAAGTAATGAGTGGTTGCTGGGAAGCTGAAGGGGTGGTTTGCGGATAGATTAAAGTTCCCAGCAGAAGGAAAGGGAGAAAAAGCAGAGTTAATATTCTCCTCCATCCATAATGCCTCTGAGAAAAAAAAAAAAAGGTTTACAGTTCTGTATAGTTTATAGTTCTGTAAACAAGATTATGCATCCCAGAACTTAAGATGATGGTGTCAGACGTACATTGTTCTGCATGGGTAAAATCTAGAACTGTTTTCATGCGGTTTATCGTCTGAAAGGCATGATGTTCCATTCAGATTTATTTTTTTCTAGCCAAAAGGAAAATACATTTTCTTAAGAAAGAAAAAGCAGAACCATGGAATGAGGTAATAAAAGGACAGAATGATTCTGCACACTGTATTCTGTTCTCCCTTCCTGCTTTAATGAGGATATTAAGTGAAAATACCTGAGCTTTGGGAGGATTATGGTAATTTGTGTACATGCAGCATATTTTCTGAGGGTTTTTTTACCCTGCAGATTTGAATCTAGATGAGAACTGTAATTATTGCGTTCTATTTTTATTCTGGAGGTAGCATTCGGTTGTATTTCTTTCACATTTGCCACTGTCCTGGAATTTTGGGTTAGTTTTGTGCTATATCTTTCAGAAGGGAAATAGGACAAAAATCACATGGTCTTGTGGCTTTGGATTTCTGCTGCTCACAGTGTTCTTCCTGAAGTCAGAGATGAACTCTTCCAATGCTGTAACCTTTAGAACTCCATGCAGTATTATCCAAAGATGCAAATTAATTTCGTATCATCACGTGAAAATGTTTTAAATATTCCAGTTTGAACACCTTTCTTGAATTTTAATGCAAATCCCATTCTATTGAGGCTACAACAAATACAGTACACACAGATTCTCCGACTTGCTCTACAGCAACAAATCGATTTCTTCCTCTTGCGCCATTTATTTCTAGTGTTAATTTGATGTGGACTCAACTTCTGGCGATCACACACATTAGCTGCCCAAGAACGTCTCCTGCCTCCTTCCACAAGCTCATGTTCCAGATACATTCCTCCCTCCATCCCCATGATGTTCTTCAGTGATTTCCAAGACCTTTTCCTTTCTACAGCCCAATATCTACATATTTCCTTTCCTTCCTTCTTTCCCTCACTTACCTTTGCTGATTTGACGCATTAAAAAAAAATAGTAAAGTGTGGCAAAAGGCCAAAATAGACCAAATATACCACAGGAACTAAGGATGTTCTATGAAAAAGTATAATAACGTATTTTTTTCCCCAAGGGAGAGAAGAATTTCTATTCTACCAATGCATGTCTCATTGCCTTTAAGAATCTGTGGTCTTGCATCACTGGATCTTTGTGATGCTGAGTAAAAAAATATGTATCGAAAAACTGTTCGCAAAGAGCAAGTACCTTCCAAAAACTGAAATATATTGTCTGCGCTTCATTCATATCTCTGTCATCTCCTGCTCAGGAAAAGTGTGATGCTTGTGCTGCAATGGCTTAAGGGGATTTGTCCATTTTAGTAAAGCGGGGCAACATGTTTTATATCAACAAACATTAGAATTTGTGTGTCTAAATACTTCCAAAATTATGAAAATTCTGGATAATAATTCCTGTGAGGATTTATGCTTGATAGGATTTGGATATTTCCTTGCTGATTTATTTTTAATTTAAAAAAAAAAACCACAACACACAAAGGTTTATTGTACCTGAGAAGCAAAATTCACCACTGTCAAGTTCATCTTCAGCTATGCAGCTTTTCCATCCTTTCTTTTTGGCGAGAGTGGAGCTGGATTAGAACCCACTCACTGCTGATCCTCACTGGTGCAGCTCTTTGAGTCAGAAACATTTCGATTTTTACCCTCTGATAGTGAAGCTGATTCGCCTTTCTTGCCATAATCTAAAAAGAAACTTTCTTGGAATTAAACAGTTCATAATAAGCAAAATATTTTTTCTCTGGACAGAAGCTCGCACCCCTATGAAGAGAATTATTTGAAGGAGTTTTATTAGGAGAGGGAGAAGCCAAACTACCCTGTTATAAGACAGGGTCTTATATTAATTTTTGCTCCAAAACATGCCTTTTTTTTTACATGTATAGCTGCCTGGACACTATTTAAATTGACTTTTAAAATGAACTGTAGCTAGGGCTTATTTTTGGAGTAGGGCTTATATTTCAAGCATCCTGAAAAATTCTGCTAGGGGTTATTTTCAGGGTAGGTCTTATTTTTGGGGAAACAAGGTAGTATGGTTTTACTCCAAATAAAACAAGTACTTATTAGAGTATTTGTTACTCACTGGTATTTTATATTCATTAGAATCTGACTTAGAATGGAGCTGTTTTAACTTTTCTTCCCCTTTTCCTTCACTGTCATGTACTTTGGAAGAGGTTTTTCGAATTGTATGTCTATAGATGAACACACGTTTCCAAAAATTAAACATCTCTGTTCTTGTCCGCGGGTCATGGATCAACTTAATGTGGAAATACGGAAAAAAGGGCTTTAAATTCATATATTACATGAGATATTCGGAATGAGTAACTGTTTAGTCTGTGCTTCCTGGGCTCCGTCTGTGGTCAGTGCAGAGAGTAACTCAGAAAAGATACAAGTTAGTGCAATCAAGCATTGAGCCTGATGAATCCTCTCCATTTACTGCAGAGGGGACGAGGGAAGATAATTCTCATCAAATGTTGGACTTCAGGAATTTTTTTCTTAGCATATTTGCACGCATAAATTAAATTAACTCATACAGTTGCATAACCCCAGAAGTTTTAATCATTAAAATGCTGGCTATGTGAAAAAGATAGAGGAAATTAAAGGGAATTGCAGTACAAAATATTAATATTTTTCAGGTTAAATGCAGGCTATTGAGCTTCTTCCCACTTTTGCCACACAATTGGCCATAGAAGAACTTCTAGTTATCATTATAAGCTAATGTAATGGAGGTTTCTGCTCATCTTCATCAAATAATGAATAGTATAGAAGAAACAGAAGATAATATAGAAGAAAGGCAGTAGGTAAATATTGATATGGTTCTGTACAGACCACTGAAGTGGCTGAATCTCATCCTACTTCTTAATTATTCATTATTCAGAATCTTTACTTTCAATGAATCCCTGCAGAACTAAATACTTTCAATAAACTTAGAAAGCTGGGCTGGGAAACAGGTAGAAAACACAAATATTCAGCATGTCAAAAGCCAAGAATATTCTGTAAACTGCAGAGACACAACAGCACATCGCGGTTTGCACTCCAGACATCCCCAAGTTATTGAATTTTTGAAACACCAGTTTCAGTACCACAAAATACCTCAGAGGACATTTCTGGAGTTCGGTGGTATTTAACATGTAAAAAAGTGGAATTAGAAGTGCAAAGTGGGTTTTGAAGGTATTCCTTTGCCAAAATCCGTATTTTAGCATCTATAGTTACTTATTCTCCATTTGCATGTATTTATTAGTCTATTAAAAAAAAAAAAAGGAACCAACATGAGTAGTGACAACCCTTTATTTTTCAAATCAGGTTTTCTGTATTTCTGTTATTTCATGGAAAATAGTTTACATGTTATTGAAATCCCAGCACTAAAAATCTTGATCACAGGGGAAAAGAAAGTGTCTGATTTCTTTCAAAACAAGAACTAAATTGTTCTCATTTAATTTTTGCTGACAGCATTTTCTTAATGTGATCACAATATAGTTCATTCTAAATGCACCCTAACGGAGACCTGCAAAGTTTCATGTGGGTAAATATAGATGGAGTATTTTAAAGTTTAGTTAGAGTTAAGCTTGTTGTATATAATAGAACTGATGGTTATTTTCTTGGCAGAATTTAAAGTTCATTAACTGCTGTGGAAAAATAATGAGTGTCGGTGTAATTTCCAATGTTTTGGTAAAAGTATTAACATAAATATCTCATACCTGATAAATGAATGCTAGGAAAAAAAAAAAAGCTGTGCAGAGGGGATGAGCATTCATAGCATTTCTAGAGAGAAAAATCCAAAAAGAGAAATAAAAATTATCAGAACCCTGTGGCACGTTAGTTAGATGCGTAAGTATCGGAGTAGGATTAATGCACATGTGCCATTGCAGTTTAAGTCCAGAATCGCTGGTTGAACATGACAACATGTAAGAGCTTCACTATGAGATGACCAAATAGATAAATTTAGCAGCAGCAGGTGTTTATTTCCCCCAGGAAACAGCTCTAAGTGCTTAAAAGCAGTGGGTTATCTGCTTAACCTTGTTCTCAAGGACGTATCGGAAAGTGAAGTAAGTACTTTCTGTTGAATTATTGGCAAATATATAAAAAAAATTTGAAGGCATATGATGCTCATTATAACTTAGCCCTTATTTGAAAGCTGCAAGATATTACTGAGGGCAAGAGCCCTGAAGAATTTAGCGATCAACTGGATAATGACAATGATCCTTGAATTGTCATAGTAAAGGCTAAACAAAGACTAATTTCCTCCTCCTCAATAAATTAACACATGCCTTGGAAGGAATAATAAATTTTCAACCTTTAGGGCATACGCACCCTCAAACTAGTGGCATTTTGGAAGAAATCATGAAGATATACTGTACCTAAAACAGACTTAAAAGTTACTGGCTTAACCTAGGAATTACGCATTTCTCAGCCATTAGGAAAGCAAATTTTGCAGCGGTACCTGGTGGTGTCTGCAACACTCCATGAGCTGCCTGGTCACCGACTGCTTGGTGCAGAATTTCCTTGCTTTCCTGGTAAAGAGAAAAATTCACTGCTTTTGTTACCTTCCTACCTAGAACCCTTTAAGACAGCAGCTTACTCCCTCCTGCACAGAGGAGCTGTATGGATCAGCTTCGGCACAGTGCGGAGGGACAGAAATCAGGTCATTAATTAAAGTGAATTAGATGAGCATTTCAGTGTCTGGGTAAAAATGAGCTTCTCTTTGACTGCAATTCCTGCTGAAAGGCTGAGAATGTCTGATCCGGCCCTTGCCAACTGTGTAGAGGGGACTCCTGCTGGCACATGGATAGAGGCTGAAATCCTAAAGATAAAAGCATTTAGCAACAGATTTTAGTCAAAAGTTTGTGTAAGTAGATCTAGGGGAAAAAAGAGGTAAATCAGATGGACCTAATTCACAATACTTCAAAAGATTATTTATAGATTTCATCCCATCCCAGACCAAGACTAATCTCAGACTCCTCCTGAGCACTGTGTTCTTCTGGGGAGCTGCAGATCCCGTATTTCATATCCATCCCTCTGAGGGAGATCTGCCAGGCTGGGAGCTAAAAATACCCCGTTTAGGGTTTTCTTTTTTCTGTAAGTGAATGCATAGGATTGGAAGTGGCCTTCTGTGTCATCAGTCCCCTGATCTCATAAGAAGCTGCTCTGTTAGTCTTTTTCATAACGTACCAAGTTGGTGGGTGTCGTGTGGCAGTGATTTAGATGTCTGCTTAATGTGGAACAATATTTAGATTTCTAAAAGAGAAGTGCGACTTAAAAGAGTTGGATGGTGGGTTCACTCTGTTATTTCTGTGCAAGCCGAGCGCTGCTGACCTGCTCTCCAGTTCACAAAGGAACTTTCAGGCCTTCCCTCCTGACAACCATTCTCTCTGGTCTATATTTAGAGCTCCGAACACAAACTACCAGGGGAGGCCTGATACCGTGTGCAGGGCAGACTGTCAGGAAACAAAAGTCTCATAAATAAATAAACGTAACGGAGTAGAGTAGCAGGAGGGCTGGCTCAAGCTGGTACCTGCGCAGAGGCCCAGCCCGAGCACAGAAACCACAGACTTTTGTACCTACAGCCCATTCACCCCGTGATTCAGCCCAACAGCAACATTTCACTTTGGGGGCTTCTTGCTCCTCTTTGGATCCTTTTCACTGATCTCACGTGTGCCTTTGATTTGTCAGCTGTACACACTGTTTATGGTCCATGGCCTTGCAGGTGCTGTTTTGTCTGAATAAATCCTTTTCTTCTCAGTGAAGTCCAAAACAGGCCCCATTTTGCAGATGTCTGTAATGTCTTCTTGTTGGTCTTGGAATCATTATTTTTCCCCAGCCGATTCCATTCTTCCCAGCACAGTGCGAACTAGACCTTATCTCACAGGTGTTCAGTGTAGTTGCTATTTGTCATATTTGCTTTTGGTAAATATGAGCAGAACTTTACAGCTTAAGATTTCAGCAAATCCAGCTTACCAAGGAACAGAGAGTATGTTAAAAATCATACAGCCTTATACTTCTAGATGATTCATTATGTTTAGTGTGCATTTCCTTCAGTTAAATGATTAATATGAAACTTGAATTGGGCTCCTCCAGTAACCTGAGTAGTAAGAGATCATACAGCCGGTTACTCAGCAGAGAGCTCACAGCAGCTCCCCCAGGCTGTCAGATTTATGGAATAAAGTGGTTTTTTGTAGTCAAATCGCACACAGCAGGACAGGTCTGCATGACACCCCCTGCACCCACAACTCATCGGGGTTCAGTGTCTGTTCTGCTTCCTTGGGGGTTTCCCAAAAGGAAAGTTCTGGGCCCGGCTGCAGCTCCGGCCTTTCCCTCCTGTGGAGCCTGAACAGGCTGCTCTGGTTTGACTGGGGGCCCAGTGCACCCGACACGGTGGGTTAAAAAGAATACAGGATTGACAAAACTTTTTTTTGCTTTTCTGACTACTTTTTCAAAGAAGGGGGTCACCACTCAGGGGTAGCCAGGAGTTCAGCAAGATATATTGCTCCAAATAACATGGCAGCCTGTGCTTCTGTGATGTGAGGATGTTGTTACTGCCACTGCGGCAAAACCTGGAAACCAAACGCCCCGTTTCAGAAGGCGGACCTCAAATTTATGCATGATGCCATTCAAAATTAATTACCTGAGCACCAGTTCGTAATGTCTAAAGACGTGGAAATAATAAAAAGTAATTGACTGGAAGCATTCGTAAAATATTTTGAAGCAAAGGTCATTAATTGACGCTAGATGAAACCTAGCACTGCATGCTTGGATTGCCAAAATACGGGAGCATTAAGACAAATAATAGGTCGTTATAAAATAACTGTCTGCTATTAAGACAGTGCTGTGACCTGCGCTGCTGATAAAACAACTTGTGGGCTACAAAATGTGGGGTTTTGTGGAAAACTGTCATGGGGCGTCTTGTGGATTCTGAAAAGGACATTCAAATAACTCTGTCTCAGTCAGATTCATTTCTTAAGAGAGAAAAAAAAAAGACAATTAATTGGTCATTATGGCACCTGAAGCTTGAATATTATTTAAGAACAAAGCTTAGATGAAAGAATGAATTTTCTATTTTTTTTTCCTACATTCAAACAAAACCATACTGATGTAAGGAAGACCAATGTTTGCAGATTGGATTTTGTGAAGACACCTTTCTTGCTACTAAATAAGACCCATTAAATGAACAATTAATAATGTTACTTCTTTTTGAAGAAGAAGATTGTATTCTGATGCAATTTCTCAAGTCTAATGGAGGTATCTACTAAACCAATAGAAAAATACATATTTTTTAAAAAATAATTTCCACTCCACAGTTGACAATTTATTTTTTTGAAATAAGAGTATGATCTAATTTTAGATGCTGAAGCCTGAATATTTTCTGGATCTTGTTGCTAGCTTTTTTCTTCTTTGTTTGTTTGTTCTGTGTGTGTGGTTTTGGTTTGTTTTTTCTCCTATTCTGTTGTAATTGGCAGAACATACATACTCATACCCATTGTCCCATTCCAATAATTCAACTACCAAAACCATATATTTTTTTTAAATAGAATTATTTTAATATAAATTGTTTACCATAGGAAAACATCCTTTTGCCTGCTACTATCCTAAATGTCTGCTCAGGTTGTTTATAAGTAATGACATTTATATAATTTCTAGCTTATTATTAATTAATTTCATTCTTGCCTCTCAGTAAATTGTATTTATATCTCCCAGAAGCTAAACCCAGTTTTGCAGAGAGTGGTGCATCCCAGCTTCAAACTCAAAGGAGTTGGGCATTGCACTCTATAATGAACTATTAATAAATGGAATAAGAACCTATGATTTTTAAAAGCATTTATGGCTTTCACATAGAGAATGTGGTCCTTAAGCACTATTATGGTCCGGATTTACACAGTCACCACCTGCTGTTTTCAGAAAATGATTTACAAAATCAGTTTTAGGACAGCAATTCCAGTACTTGTGTCATAAATTATTTAAATGCAGCCACTTAAATAAGTGTACGCATCTTAATAAACTTTATTAACGTAATAATTAATGGGAAGGGCAAGTGTTTGACCAGAGTGGCATTGAAACAATAAATAAATCCCAGTATTAGCACTGGATGAATTGTCAGAGGTCAATTATCGATCTTTTTCTGAAGATTAAATATCCCGGTGGTTGAGGTTCTAGACTGTAACCAGTAGAATCTGGGGGGTGATTACGGACAACTCACTTCATTTATCTTATTTTTCTTTTGGCAGAATACTCACCAATTTGTGCCACGAGGTTCTGTTCATAAAGAAATTTGTAAAGGAATTAAGTATTATTATTATTCTTTTACTATTATTGCTTATCAATAATATACTTTGAGCGCACAGTAATTGCTTTAGAGTGCCACACTGACAATACAAAAGAGAATTATTTGGAGATTATTTCTTTTGTATGCAATATAATAATTTCATGTAATTAGGACAAAAACACTGCAAAAATCTGAATGGACTGTTTTTACTTCCAGTGTTCAGATTTCTAATTACCAAACGCAGAAGTATTTCTTGTCTTTAATTCTTCTCTCTCTAGTCTTATTCTTTTTTTTTTCTACTATCTAAATATATGTAATTTTAAAATGATTGTACTGTTGTGGGGAGTATATTTGGAAAACTCTGAAGAATCCATTCCTGAAAGACAATCATATACTGATAAAAATGTATATATTTAATATTTTTGTGTTGCATTTCTGCATTGCGGGTCTGTGTTTTAAGCTACACTTTACTATTTCACTGTCTTTTCTAAAGATGTCATATGAATTTCTGTTTTCTTCTGTACGTACCTTCTCTCAGAAGAACCTCCACAATCTCTTACTTATTTCCCCTCATGTTCCTTTTGGTTATTGAAGGGATAACCCATTTTCTTGAAGCTTTATGTGGCTTTAGTGATTGTTAACTTACTCAAGTCTTCTTCTGCAATGATATCCTACCACGCAGCTGGAAAATACGGTTCCTTTTATTTAGACCATTTCACCTCAGATTTCCCTCACGAATACGAAGAAGTGCAAAACTCATTTAATTTTCCCACTATATCCCCTTCACTTTGTATTAAGTTTCCCTCTAATCCCTTAGTGGGCTAATTATTTCAGTTTTCAGCCCTTTATCTCTTTCGCTTTATATATTTAAAGAATCTTATATGTTTTTTAGTCACTCCCAAGGTAATAATTCCCTTTTTATTATATTTTTACGTTGCAGCATTTTGAAGACGCTGACATCCATCCTCTTCTACTTCTTTTATTAATTTTCAGGGACATCCATTTACACAGCTCAAATACATTTTCTTTTATTATCCCTCATTTCTGGTGCCTCCTCCCTCTGGGACAACCTCGTTTTGAAAGTTGGCCCAGAGCAATTACAATACAATTAGAGGGGAGCCAACTTCAGTCAAATTTTAATTTCCCCCAAATATTGCCTTCCTCCCAAATCTACAGCAGAGATTTTTTTCTCTCTTTTCTTAGTTTGCATAACACAGGTCAAAATACTGAATTACAGGGTTTCCAGAGCGCGTAGTCCCAGTTTTTCAGCCCGATGCCACTCTGGGGATCACCCAGTTCCATGAAATAACCACTTTTCAGGTATTATCTTCCATCTGCTCCACTTCTTGTCTGACTTGCAGGCAGGAACACTTTAGGTTTCTTATGGCCGCAGATGGAACGTGCTCAGCGTGCCGCTTCTGCTGGCAGTGCCAAATTTGGCCCAATAAAATAGAAAATACGGTAACGACAGGATGTAAATTTGCTGGTTTACTTAGATCAGTAAAATTAGGAATTTCATACCAAGCATGTTTCCAGAGAGATAAAACTAATATGGTTAAAGTCTCTCTGAATATATTTCTCTGCACACATTTATAATCCTATAACCATACAATTACATATGTATAATAGCCACAGATGTTTCATAATTTTTTTCATAATTTCACTGCAGCTCAGTTTGAACTTTGTAAGTCAGAAAGCTGAAAAGCCATAGGAATAAATAATAAATTCCTGATATGTTCTCTTTCCTTCCCCGTAATTTAGCATGATAAACACAATTTATATTATAGGTGGCTTAAGTCTGTCTGTCTAAGTCAGTCCCACCATTAATCACCAGCTCATCCCGTTCCACCTGAAAAGTATATATAATAAAGCAAGTAAGCTGTGTTCAGGTGTTTTGTTTTACCTTCGTTTTATTAACACCATCTCTCCTAGGGTTTTCAAATTTTCTTGGCTGCATAGTTTGAGTTTGAAAGGAATTAGAGCAGGCACTTTTTGAGTAAAGCTTCTGACTGATTTTATAGGTTACCATTAATTAGTCTGGGTTGAATCCAATCGGTTCCTTAATCTCTAAATGAGCAAGTGTTGTTCGGAGCGCTACCGACACGCTCTGTCTGCAGATATTTTCAGTATTATCACACTCTTTATCTCATCCAAATTAGAACAAAAATAATCTTAACCTCCGTTAAACAAGACTAATAAATATGCCTTAAAATACATATTTGATTTCCCCAGCTTATTCAATGTAGAGCCCGAAGAAGTTTTAATATTCATCACTGTTCCAGGCAGGTAATTGGGATGGTGAAGGAAAAGATCCCTCCAGGCTTTCCTGTGCTTAATACCGGGATTATGCAGGCGGGAGTTGGGGCTTAGGCTCCGTATCCAGCGTGTGGCAAAGCAAAAGCCAGGAAAAAGAGGTGGGATGAAACCATCATTACTTCTATCTCCTCTCCTGTTCATGCAAGATTCTAGGGTTTTGGATTTTGCACAACACTAATAAGCACATTCTTTATTTATTTACATTTATTATAACACATTCAAGCATTTCAGTAGATGGACTTGTAAATCATTTAAGAAATTTAAGGTCTGTTTGTAAGATATTAAATCTCTGTTATCTAGTATAAGCAAAGCGGTTGTGATTGGAAGTGTCAGCGGTAAAAAATACCCTCTGAGCACTTTTTAGAGAGGGAAAAGGTGAAGGTGAACAACCCTGGCTCGTAACGCTTCCCAAATCACTATGGCTGTGTTTGGAACTGGGTTCCGAAAAGACTTTGGGACTATTTCAGGAAGGGCTTGAGTTAAGGTTGCTGGTTTAATTTGCACCCTGAGAACTGGGGTTTGGTTGTATAAAACAAAGGCAAAGCAAAGAATTGGGAGATGGGTTTGTCTACAGGTGGAAGTGTTTTGCCAAAAGCAAATCAAAACTGCAGAAAGTCAAACCCATATAATTTGGGGTGTGTTTGAGATGTACTCTGCTTTCAATATTTGCTTTCTGTGATCAGAAAGAGTTCTGGGCTTAATCTCTGGAAGGAGGACAAGTTGATGAGACTAATATGTCGTTTGATTTATTGTCTATATTAATCCAGTGAGTAAACCAAGTCATACTTACATATAATGATATTTTTTTTCTTTCGTTTAGAACTGTTTTCACCCAAATAAAAAAATAACTTCTATGAATTGATGTTTATTATTCCTGGGTAATTGTGTGGATGGTTGCACATACAGAAAAGCACCATTGGATGGTGACCAGGGAAGTTTTGGTCTCAATCCTCAAAGTAACTCAGCCAGAACGCACGAGAGGAGTCTTAATAACACCAACAGCCCTAATGAACACAGCCTCCCTGGGATAAATCTCCCCAAATTTGAGGATTTCTCATTGCTGACTTTTGAAGCGATTGACAGCAGGAGGGATTGAGTGATGTGATCTTTAAGAAATGTCATAGCGAATGTTTAGCAATCTAAATTTTTGAAACAATGTCTAAATTGGTAGAGCTTAAAAAAAATAATATATTTAGACTGGAAAACGTGACCTACTGTAGAGCCTCTGGCAGGGCTATCAGAGGCAACTGTGGTTTTGTGGGTTCCAAAGCCAGCTTCATTAATGTGAGAAGTTTAAAAACTGGCTCATTTTCTGCAGGAAAATAAAACAATTTATAGAGACATTCGTGAAAGAAGATTATAAATGAACTTGGCAGATAGCATAATGCACAATTCTAGCTGTTTAAATTACTCAAGGGGCAGAAAGCCTTTCTATATGATTCTAGAGGAACAGGCCCTCTGCAAGTCTATATTTACAGAACTTCCTGGTGGATGAAGCTGGAATTTTGCCCCAGGTCAATATGTTATTTGGAACCACCAGAAGGTTGTGCATTTTAATTAATTTTCTCTTCTTTGATGCCTTTCCCCTCTGTTTTCTTTCTGCTTATAATGATTAAAATGTAAAATCCTGCCCCAGTTCCATGCTCAGGACTGCTTCCTGATTTGTTTTCATTAACTTCTACTATGCAAACATGTTTAATTATTTACCTGCCTATTTTCACAGGAAATCCTACAGAGATGTGAGTCTTGTTTGTAGGGATGTCATGTCAGCAGGAGCTGGAAAATCCAATCACCCATCATTAGGGGAATACAAGTAATACGTTCTCCAATTTGTTTACTGGTAGTGGAAGAATACTTCAGTTACGTTGGAATTTGAGAGCTAAGGATGTACTGAAGCAGCTGATGCTTCTAGTATAAGCTTGGGGAGTTGGAAACGACCCCTCTAAAGATTGTGAGAGGAGAATGTTGCTATAGCGTGTGTGTGGTTGTCTGTGTTCAGGTTCATGCATAGGATACAAATCACAGACACGATTCTGTTGTATAGGCCAAGCAGCCTGGGCCGCAGTGGTTATATGGTAGCCTGCCTTATCTCATGACCAAAACACCAAATGTTCTCTACCCAAAAAGACACCGTCTGTCTCTGTGAATGATTTTGTGCCCACCTCTGCAGCATTTGTGGGACAGGGAGTACATGTGAGGGCATCGAGGTGACAAGGCCTTTCGGGAGCTGCCAGCCAGCACAAATACATGGTTTGTCAACAGAAGAGTGTTTTGAATCAGAGTTTTGAGGCACATGTTTAATTAAAAGCCAGTTGAATTCAGTGGGAGTGTCTTAGTTCTGTCTATAGCGGGGATGTCAAACTCACGTTCCCCAGGGGCCACATCAGCCTTGTGGTTGCTTTCAAAAGGCCAAATGTCATTTTAGGGCTGTATAAACAGAGTAGTTACATTGAGACAGGCCTAAAATGCCATTCAGCCCTTTGAAGGCGACCGTGAAGTTGATGTGGCCCCCAGGGAAAATGAGTTTGGCAACCCCGGATAGGGCTTTGGCTTCTGGGCCTTGACTTTAGGCTTGAGTTCGCAGAGCCAGGTGGTTTAAGACAATCACATCCACGCTGCCCACCACACCACGGTACTCTTCCTGTGTCCCACTTAGTTTTTTCTGTGCCTGAGCTTTCCTGGTACTCAGCCCACAAAAGCCGATGTTTGAGTCTAATCCTGGCTCTGTGGACAGTTGAGCTTGGCTTGGGCGGCAGGCCCATGGAGGTGTCAGGTGAAGTCTGTAGTGCATTCGGTTGGATCTAGGTCGAGCTGCACAAAGGTTGGTTTGTCGGTCTGTGGCGAATGTCTGCATTTGATGCTGACACATCACCTATTTGTGATTTTGTTTCTTAGCCACTTTGTTCAGATTGCTAATGACAGAAACCCATACGGCACCTGTTGGTTTTGCAGCTCTGCCTTTGCTGTGGTTTTCCTTACACAAGATGGAGAGATAGTCAGGATAAGTAACCTATCCTATCCTCTTAGACACTGGAAAGAGGCGAGACATCTCTAAGGATAATTTCTGATTGTTTACTGAGATCCATTCATAACAATTCTAAAGGACTAGGATGCAAAGCTTTATGACAGGGACCTTTTCCTAATAGATAGGACTGGGAAAAAAAGAAAAAGTTTTGTGGCCTACCATCCCGTCCCACTATGGGATACTGTCTCATCATGTCCTAACCACTGTCAGATCCTGTGTGATACTATTATATAACTGAATGTAATAATTGAATGCTCTGTGCTGCTCTGGTAAAATTCCCTCTTCACTTGCTTTCCACTTTTTTGCATTTCTGGTGCCCTGGGTACCATTAATCCAAAACACACCAAGGGCAGTACAGCTATGGCTCTTCTTCCTACCCGTATTCCCGGTTCTGGTTCTGACCTAAACCAGGACACTGAATTTGTGGAATATCATCACAAACAAAGTAAGCTCACTGACCCTCCGCAATTTCAAGAGAGATCCTGGCCCACATTTCAAATAACTATTCAGGCAGTGCTCTTGAAGTGCTTTATCCTAATCGTATAATCAATTGTAATTACAACCTGCAGAAGGCTTTTTTAGTCAAGTGCTGTATTTGGATGATGAGCCTGAACTGAAGATTCCTTTCACCATTAAAAATGCAGAAAATATATAGAGGTTCCTCAGGTCTTCACTAGAGTATTGTGTATGAATTAGATCTGGGTCAGACTATCGGAATGCAGACAAAGCACCTAACAGCTCACAGCTCAAATATTGGCATTTGGAATTAAGCTGGAAATTAGTCGCAGTATATAGGAATAAGCCATTTAGCGATTCGGGATTAGGACACGCCCAGGAGGAAATGGCGTTGGTTCTTTGGGACTAAATATAATGAAAGAAAGAAAATGAAAGATAGACTTAGACTGCAAAACTGAAGGCCATTTATCCCAAAACTAACGGCGCACTTAAAATTATTTCCAAATTGGAATGAGAAGAAGAAAAGAGATTAAACTCTCTGCAGAGTGTAGTATTGACTTTTTTGTGTGTGCGCCGTGAACCTTTATGAAAGCAACATCTGCTCCCATTTGTATGTTAATTTTTTTTGGCATTCAAAATTTGGCTTTTAAAACTCATTCTCTCTCTTTTCCCTTGGAGTGAGAAGCTGAGTTATAAAGCAGGTGCTGTTCAGAACTATGAGAGCATCTGAGTTAAATTAGAAATAAAATCATCTCAAAGAAATAACTTCAGTCATCACAGAAAGTGAGTGTCAAATGCCAAGCTGGGGCATGCTAATAAAATCTGAACCCATATTGTCAGATTAAGTATCTTTGTGTTCATTTTGTTTATATTTTATTTTTGAGATCAGTCTGTTTTTTCCATTCTCCTTTTCGTGTTCTATATTCCCTCCCCAGGCAGCCATTTCAGAGGCAGGGAAAAGATCTGATTCCTCCATCCGTACCACTGATACCCCCAGCACCTGAGACACAGAGGTGGAATCTTTAAATAGAAAATATATTAGATTTTCTCTCTTTGTGTTTTTAGCTTTGTTAGAAGGAAATGTCTGCAGTGCCTTCATGGGACAAATCAAAAGTATCTGCGTTCTGAGTGGGAGAAAAATGTCCAAACGTCTGCTGCTGTTTTTCCGGTTGTTTCTCAAACATAAAAGATCTTCAGTTCAGAAAAAGGAAAATACAAATTAATATCTTGATAGCTTCAAGCACCTGCAGGAGCTCTATTTAGAAAACTGTTGACTAGTCCTAATGCAAATATAGTTTAAATGTGTTTATATCCTGTGGGAGTTAGATCAGTTATGCAGATCTCTGCATTGCCCTCCCTCTGGTATAAGACAATCAATGCTTTTAAATTTTAGATGTCTTTTTAATTTCCTCTTTTTTTTTTTTTTTTAAGTTTAGTTTTATTCTGTTTTGTTTGCTTCTTCGCTTTTTCATGTTTAAACACTTAGGTTGAGTGTGCACAATCAATGATGTGGTTGGGTTGGTAGACCAGAGTGGCCTCATCTTGCAGTGCCAACCACCTCGATTTAAGCCCAGGACTCAGGAAAAGCCCTCAAAGCACTGTATTCTATCTTATTTTCAGTGTTTACAACAATAAAGTAGAAAAGTCCTACCTGTCTCATTGGAAGCCTGCCTATGCTCTTGCTTCCATAGCAGAAATTCACTCTCTGGGATCCCAAAGAATACCTGTAAAGCTGGAATGCATGAGCAGCAGTAACTCTACAAATTTATTATTCAGTTAGTCTGTATTTATTACTTCTACAATGGTAGTAACACAATATTCTGTTATGAATGGTAATGATTTTCTAAATACTCCTTTGCATGGATTTTTTTTTTTCAATTTAATGCACTTTTCCTTTCTTTTTTTAAAAACAAAACAAAACAAAAACAACCTATATTAAATAGGCTTGAGGAAAGGTAAGCAAATTTAAATAAAATCCAGACTGTTCTTTAAGGAAAATGAGCTAGAACTCCGACCATCTCACTCAGTACCACACTAGTAACTTCACGAGTTACTGGCATTTTGGATCAGGAGAGGAACAAAGAGGGGAACCCTTCATTCACACCTCGATTTACTGATGCTGGGGTAAAGGGTGATACGACAGTAGAAATTAATTCACCTCCCAGAAATATCTTCCAGAGTTTACAGACAAATCAACCTCTGACCAAACTGCCTAACTTAAGAATAAAAGTGTATTACAACCAGCATGGGAGTATAAAGTGACCAATTTAATTACTAAACCTTTCAGTGTTTCTTTAGATGTGTTTTCCAATTTTTTAAAAATTATTTTTATTTTTTTTTAATCTCTGCTATTAGCCATCTTGCCCTTTGCCAGCCTAGTAGCCCCTTGGCTATTCTGAGCTGAATTTGAGGAAAACTATTAATAACGAAGTCCCATGGCAATCTTTGACTCTTACCACTTTGGTCCCAATTCTTTTCTAAGCAACCTTACCTTGAACCTTGCACAATTATTCAAGCCAGGAGAGCTTTATAATTTCTTCACAATATAATGAAACTCAGTCACGAGAAAAGGAGAGGTGCAGGGTTTGACATAACTGCAATAAATGCCATAGTCAACTGGTGTTGATCGTAAAAATTTATGTCAGTTGTGCGGAGGTGTGTGGGGGTGATAAGTTAGTGGGAAATGAAATTATAGCAGAAATCTTACGTATGATGTAGATTCAGCTCTTCTACCTTGACCTCATTTCACACCTTTGGGTTATCCTTCCAAGGCTCTCATCTTGCTTCCAGGACACTACTGGAACAAAATAAAAGAATAGATGAAAATAAAGACCATGTATCAGGCAAGATTTTTAGTATTTTGGATTTATTGGGAAAAGGTGTGGGAAAAAGTCTTTCTGTCTTCAGAATTCCTAGAGAACAGGAGTTTCTTTGCTATTAACTCTTCAGATAATTAGGGATTATCTGTCATCATAAGCTTTGATGATGTGATAGTGAGAAAACCAGATGCTAAAGTAAGCAAATTAAAATTTAACCTTTTTATTTTGTTTAAAATTGATTTTTTTGTTTGTTTTGAAAAAGTGCGTTTCTTCTCAGTTGGACGTTAATGTGCGTGCTGAAGCTCGATGGAGGGCCTGGGCAGGGCTGGGGTGGCCTGTGAGTGCCCTCTGGGCCTTGACAACCCCTTCGATTTACTGGAGTCCTGCTCATGGGACTCAGTTGTTTTGTATGTCCTGAATGTCTCGTGGTGCGGCCCTGTTGTAAGAAATACAGCCTGGACTGGGAGTTTTTCTTATCAAAGAGATTGTAGGCTTGAGGCAACAACAGCCTCAAGGTGATTAATTTACAAAAGCTTTTCCTGGCAGGGTTATGTTTTTAAAAATTGAATATCCTCAAAATGAATAATTCTCGAACTCCTCAAATTTTAAAAATGGAAATGCTTGGAAATCTGTCCTGATTCCAGGAAAAAAATCTGGCTCCAGGATGCCAGACTGAACCTTATACATTTGTCTAATATGGCAGTAAGACTCCAGAGACCTTAGAAGGAATTACCTGTCCCCCATTCTGTATTATGTTTTTCCCAACAGAATCCTGTTCTGGCTGGTCATTAGGTGTTTCTATAGAATCTTGTTTAGTAATAATGCATATCAACATTAACTTCCCTCTTTTCTCCACTTTATTTTGTACATCACATTTTGGGGGGTGAGGTGACCCATTTCTTTGCTGTCATTTTAACTGTGGGGTACTTCTCTGAAGGACAGAGAATCTGTTGCTTGTTCCTTGGTTGCTCTTGCTGTTAATTAAGGGACTTAATTTTCTTAACTTCTAAACTTCAAATGTCTGTATCCTGTGTGACCAAACTTGCACCGAGGCCCTGCCTGCTCTTAGTCAGGACCGTTTAAATGAAAGTTTCACATTTAATAATCAACCACTTCTGCATCATGAGGCTTCACCTGCCTGAGCTATCAAACCACTTCCATTAAATAAAAAGGAAAGACAGCAACGAGTGAAACCAGTCCCAGCTTTGCAACCAGCTCCTTGTTGCTAAACTTTGTTTGCTTTCATATCAGTGTTTTGCCATTTATAATCCAAAGCTAAAGTACACTGTTATCCCTGGCAGGGCTTAAAAATGCACAGTTGTATAAAATCCTGTTCAGTTCTGCTTCTATTTCTGCAACAGAGTGTTCTGAGGAGAGGCCATGGCCACGCATCCATTCGTACATTAATCTAAGCTCTGTGCACAGAGGTCTCAGCTAGTTTTTCTCATTATGTTATCATGATAATATTTGCATTTCTCCAAACTTCCAGCTTCAGGGATCATGTGAGTCTATAAGACTGATCTTCCTTTTTGCCTCTAAGAAAAATCTTACAGCCATAGGGAAAAAAACAAAAACAAAACAAACCCCCCCCAACCTTTGGAATTCAGTCTGCATAGTCAGAAATTAGAAGTTAATAACTAAATTTCTAGGCCAGTTCTGCACTTCAATTTAATCAGAAAGGAGAAACAATGTTGTTTCGAAACAAGTTTCTAAGAATACAGATGCTGGTTTTGTTCCCTTTTGCTGATACCTGTAATTTTTTATATGTTAACATCACAAATATTATATAAATCCACATCATTATGTAAAGCATAGTCTGCAAAGATTTTTATTGGCACCTCATTTGTTATTTTTGAGAACATGTTAAGGTTTATCATTTTAAATTAATGTTACACAGTGAAATGTTGAAGTATTTCTTCAGAAGAAATTTCTGGGAAATTCAACCCTGTGAAATGTGATTTGTTTTCCAAAAAAACCCAAACGACGAAACCATCAAACACAAACTCCCATCCCATCTTGTCCATTACCTATGATAAATAAAAATAAACCCCATCAGTTCTTCCAAAATGGATATTACTTGGGAAGTCTATGTTCTGCATTCTGGTACTAAGGATAGTGCTGAGCAGTTTGTGATCCATGTCTCTTTAGAAAATCAACATTTTTCAGGCTGAGGTAAACAGGCACTTCAGAGTGGTTTATCTCCTTCAAAATGAATGTACCAAGTTACAATAAACCCAAATGTCTGATATTCTTGGATTAAACAGATACAGCTTGAAGCTATTAGAGCTAATGTTGTGTTTTTTATATATATATATATATATGCATATATATATATCTATAGGCATAAAAGTGTACTTTTAGCTGGATCCTCTCATTCCCTCCAGAGACAACACACCATATCAAGCCTACTACTTAATTTTTTACAGACAGACAAAAGCACACAGCGCAGCAGAGGGTGCCTTACATTTAACTCTTTCTGAGGACTAGTCAAGGTTTGAGATCTCCATACAAAAGTCAATAATCATCTTCCTGAAATGCTTCCTAGGACAACCACTGAGGTGCTGTGGAAGGCCTGAATCCTTAGACCAGGGGTGTCAAACTTTAGGCCTGTATCAATGTAACTGCTCCTACATTGACACAGGCCTAAAATGACATTCAGCCCTTTGCAGGCGACCGCCAGGCTGATGTGGCCCCTGGGGAACACGAGTTTGACACCACTGGCTCAGAGGAATGTATTCAGCAGTTGTTAGACCCAGTAACTGTGGGAGGTGTGTAGGGGGCAGATGGCTTTCTGTTCCTTCATATTCCACACCCTGTAGAGAAGCTCCGGGGAGACCTTACTGCAGCCTTTCTGTACTTAAAAGGAGCCGCTAAGAAAGATGGGGACAAACTTTTGAGCAGGGCCTGTTGCAATAGGGCAAGGGGTGATGGTTTTAAACTAAAGGAGGGAGATTCAGGCCGNACTAAATGGCTCTGCTGAGCCACTGTTGTGTCTGGCTGGCGATGCAGGCTACTGAGAGCTTGGAAAATTAGCATCTAATGTTTTTTGGGACTAATATAAAAGAAGAAGCCCTTTCTAATCTAAGTCCAGAGTCTGTGAGCTCATCGACTGGCTAAACAGTTCTACTCTTACAACTAGGTCTTTAGTAGGTGAGTTAATTAGCATGCTGGCCAAACAGCAGCTCATGGATACTTGTTATTATTAGGTGGAGAACAACTTCACTCCACTGACATCTTCAAGGTCAGAGCTCAGGTTATCTTTCAGATTATTGCTCATGGCTTTGCCCTCTCAAAGCAGAACTTGTTTCAGCTCTTTGTGTCAAAGACCAGGAAGAACGCATTTTATACAGTAAATCAAGGTCTATTTGGTGGCCTCTGTGTATTTTCAGCACAAACCCCAAAACATGGGAAAACCTGTGGGATTGTGTGTTCTAACTTGTAGCTGAGAGCTCAGTATTGAGATGTTTTAAATTCTTATTTTTAGGCTCTGTAATGTTTGCTCTTAATCACATTCTCTTGCTCAATGGGCGCCATGCATGTGCATTTTTAGCGTGTTGTTGCACTGAAAATGGAGTTGGGTAATAATTAGTGCAGACCCAAACCAAACTTAAAGTGTCTCACCATGCTTTCTTTGTTCTATACCCTGCAATGTCTAATCTAAAGAATAAATCCATATTGTAAAAGCAGAGTTAACACAAAACAACAAAGTCTTATATTCCTGATTACATGTTGATTATAAGTTCAGATTCAAAACTAACTTAATAAGTCTTGGGAGAATGTTGGGTTGGTTTGCCAGAGTTGCTCTTAGAATACATCAGGCCTTTGCTGCTCCTAAAAAAAATTGCAGTGTTGTCCAGAAATATCTAATGAGTGTGAAACTGCTGAAGTATGTCATCAACTTAATACTGCAGACCCCAGGCTGCTGTGCTTTATCGAGACTATTGGGGTGCTTTAGGGCTAATGGAAAACATTCATTAATTGTGAGATTTGCTTTATGGCAATGTGCTCTAAAAGCAGAAACTGATTTCATTTTAATTTACTTCTGGTGTTTGATCTGTTAAGACTCACATTTTCCAACTTTCATCTGCTGCCCTGAGGGATAGAAGTGTGTTTTAAACCAAAATGATGTCTGGATTTGTGATGCAAACCACAAGACCAGGTTTCAATTTAAAAAAATAAAATAACGTGAAATAGCTTGAGACTAAGAGTAAAATCATAGGCGTTGGTAACTCAGCCTGTCACCCAGCAGCCCAGGGAGGCCAGTTCATATCATGGCACTGGTGCGTCTGTCTGTTTTGGGGTTGAGTGGTGAGGTTTTGGCTGCAGGGGTGGCCCCTCTTAGAGAACACCTGGGCCACCCCATGAAGAACACATCTGGGTCCAGTTGTCTTCAGGAGACCCAGCACTGGCCAAAGCTGAGCCCATGGGTGACGCTGGTGGCACCTCTGTGATAATGTGTTCAAGAAAGGGTTAAAAATGCCTGGCAGCAGCTGGGAGAGAGGAAGGGAAGATGCGAGAAGGAGTGTGTCCTGTGGGGCAGAGCTCATTCCGTCGCAGGGCAACAGTGTGGGGAGGAGGGGGCAGCACAGATGAAGTGTCACAGATGGACCAAACCCTCGGTCCCCATCCCCTGCACTCCTCGGGGGGGGAGACCGAAGAGTAGGGAGTGAAGTTCAGCCTGGGGAGAAGGGAGGGGTGGGGGGAGGTGTTTTTAGTTTTGTTCTCATTTCTCACTATCCTACTGTGACAGTTGCAGTTTCCCCCACACACACCCTGAGACCGGTGTGGCAGTCGCACATCCCCCTCTCAGAACTGGGCCTTCAATGGGCAGTTAATGGCTCTCTTTGTGGAGACCCAGAGCCGGTGGGCAGGGTCATCAGCAGAGGAGGGGCCGAGCCTGCCCACAGCCCAGAGAAGCCGAGAAGCTTCTGGAATGCCCACAGCCAGATCTGAGCAGACTATAAATGGGGTTCCCACCGAAGACCCCTTTGTGTGGTCTTCTCGGAGCTGCGGGTCTGCCATGCTGCCGGAGCCACTCCCCTTAGACAGCAAAGC
>VWYH01008400.1:48760-128091 GCA_013399365.1 Pampusana beccarii
CAACTTGAGGCCGTTTCCTCTGCTCCTGGCGCTTGTTCCTGGGGAGCAGAGCCCGACCCCCCTGGCTCCAAGCTCCTTTCAGGCAGTTCAGAGATCAGAAGGTCTCCCCTCAGCTCCTGTTCTGCAGCTGAACCCCCCAGCTCCCTCAGCCACTCCCCAGAAGACTTGATGATGATGATGATGATGGTAAGTGGGAAGTGATCTCCCTGTCTTTATCTTGACTCATGAGCATTTTCATGAAATTTTGTTTCTTGTCCTGCTGAGAAGGGGCCATGAGGGAGCAGGCCTGTGGGTGTCTGGTAGCCAACCGAGGTCAACCTACCACCATCTTCTATTTTCTATTTCTTAAAAGTGACAAGATTCAATCTCACTGAAATGCTGAGAATCTGGTTGGTATTATCCGTGTGACTGTAGTATCTAGTTTCTGTCTTATTTTCCATGGATGTTGCCTTGCTTGCTCTGGGGTCTTTTCTTGCAGACGTGACGTGAGCATCACATCAAAAACCTCCCAAAGAGGGGTTTGCTGGTGGTTGGGAATTTTTGTGATTTCTTACATTATAATACATAGCAGCTGTCAGCTGGGTCATATCACTTGCTGCTCATTTTCTTTCCATGCAGGGTCCCACTGGAAAGGCCTCAGTCGCCATCCGAGAGTGTGAAATACAGAAAATAATGGCAAAATATAAAGGTTACCTATATTTTTGCACAGTGTTTTAATATAGAAAATAATACAATGAGAGGTGGGAAATGGAGAAGGATAGAATGCCTTTGTCCTCAAAATGTGCACTGAAAAGCTGCCCACCCTGCCTTTTTACACTGATATAGCAAGATGCAGGTTCTGTTGTCTGTGTTACAGTTGCACAGAATTTGTGACACAACCCTTCAGCTGGTTTTGGTTTGAATTTTTTGATTTTCCCTCCTTTTTACAGTGTTTCTATTTATTTATCCATCTTATTTCTTATCCGATCTAAGAAGTTGTTTCAGAGATGGTTCTATAGCTTTAGTTTTAAACTTCCATGCGCGTCGTGCACAAATCTTGGTTCTTAGCGTGATGTCCAGCAGTTTGTAGCCTAGAGACAGTGGCCCATCAGTAAGGGGTTTTTCAGTAGTGATGTTCATAAAATATCTTCTTGGGGGATTTTTCTAAGTTCATTTAATTAACTACATGGATGTCATAAGGCTGAAAAAATTGAGCCCATCTTGCTCAGTGTGGTTCAATTGACCACTGAGAAGAAACAGTCGGCCTTCCAAATGTCTATGAGCTGTTGGTATAAATTATTATTTTTATTATTATTATTATTTTTTATTACAAAATTATTTAAAGTCAACATATTTCTGACCGTAATTAACTCTAAACCCACCTGTATGTTGCCCACGCGCCATTTTTACCCAAACATTACCAGGTACTTTATGAACTGCTCTCTATTCTCAGAGCTATAAATGAGACAGAGTTTTTGCTAAATATTGAACAGAGTGTTTAAATTAAAGTAAGTTGCTAAGAAATCAATCCATATGCTGTCTGATGCTTTTTACTAGCTCTCACGTATCAGTTGATGCTTTCAATTCTCCTCTAATGTCAGTAAATGATAGTGTGTAGCATCCTTAACAAGTGATCTATACCTTCATCTCAAGATAGTGGAATTTATTACTTTTAATTAGTTTAACTGCTTACTCAAAAAGCTTTTTTCTTTCCAAGCTTTTTTCCTTTCTAGCAAAACAAAAAAATGAAATAAGAGAACCAACTTTGCATTTTAATTATGTGAATAGCATGCAGCTTTCTGGTCTTTTCTCCTTCCCTGAAGTTTAATTAATTTTGAGGGAGTAATAAATTGTCATCGCTTTCAGTTCAGTTCCTAGTTTCAAAATGAATACGCTTCATTCGGTGAAATTAGATTTGAGATCTGTTATCATCTCCATGAGCTCCGGTTGCTGGCTGGAAATCAAAATGCGAATATTTCACAGGGAAAACAGCAAAATGCTCTGTGTTAATGGTGGAAGAAGCTTCATGGATGTGAGATCATCATTATTATTATTATTATTATTGATATTGTGATTGTGATTGTGATTGTTGTTATTATTGTTATCATTGCAGAAAAAAATGCAGGATAAGTTTATATGAAATATATCTTGTTTGTAGTGAAAACCTCTCCCCACTTTTTCCCTCCCCTGTCATCTCCCATTAGTTCACTTAAGAGAATCCAAACCAATGGATATGGATATCTAGCTCTTCTGTAGCAAACACATAATCAAAAATACAATTTAGCGAAAAAAAAAAGAAATAACTCTGCATTGATCTCCAGTTCAGATGACTTTGCACTAAGTTTCTTAAGGAAGAAGAACAATGTCTGTTAATGTTTTCTAACCTGAAACATTTTTCAAGATTTCCTGACAAAGGCCCTTCACTATTCCTAGCAAGAGATGTTCAGGAAGTCTTTAAAAAATTAGTAGGGAGTACTATTATTTTCAATAAGCACAAACTCTCAGAACTCTAGTCTCTCACTGGGAAAGTCTGCGTCTATATTTCTAATAAGCCAAGAGATCATTTTATATGCTGAGAGCCAAAGAAAGATTTTGTTACATCTAGAAAGAAAAGTCATTAAATTGAAGGTTTGGAACTTGGAATGTCAATGTATTCGTTTGATGAAAATTTTCATTCTCTTTGTAAACTTTATCAGAAGAATGGATCAATGTTGGCTCAGTTTGTGTGCTGGGGGAAAAAAATAATAAGTCATTGTCCCAAATAAAAAGAATAGCAATTGTAATAATGTAAAATATTATTTTGACCTTTTCAATATTCAGAATTTAGTTTGAATGACCATAACTTTTCTGCTAAGAACTTACTGTGACTGGTGCATATGAACCCTGGTAGAGTGTATCAGGTTATTTGTGGAAAAAATATTAGATATATTATGAATACTATAGTACTGAGCTCTGATGGCATAAGGCCAGTGATCAGATGTCACTCACTCACAGCTTCTGCTGCTTTAAGTCTTATATATTTTTTTCTGTCAAGGTGTCATGGGGGAGTAGTTTAGGGTTCTGCTCACTGCAGAACATTTGGATTTCTCAAAGAAAAGTGCGACTTAAAAGAGTTTGGTGGCGGGTTCACTCTGTTATTTCTGTGCAAGCCGAGCGCTGCTGACCTGCTCTCCAGTTCACAAAGGAACTTTCAGGCCTTCCCTCCTGACAACCGTTCTCTCTGGTCTGTATTTAGAGCTCCAAACACAAACTACCAGGGGAGGCCTGATACCGTGTGCAGGGCAGACTGTCAGGAAACAAAAGTCTCAGAAAAACATAAATGTAATGGAGTAGAGTAGCAGGAGGGCTGGCTCAAGCTGGTACCTGCGCAGAGGCCCAACCTGAGCACAGAAACCACAGACTTTTGTATCTACAGCCCATTCACACTGTGATTCAGCCCAACAGCAACATTTCACTGTGGGGGCTTCTTGCTCCTCTTTGCATCCTTTTCGCTGATCTCACGTGTGCCTTTGTTTTGTTCAGCTGTACACACTGTTTATGGCCCATGGCCTTGCAGGTGTTGTTTTGTCTGAATAAATCCTTTTCTTCTCAGTGAAGTGCAAAACAGGCCCCATTTTGCAGATGTCTGTAATGTCTTCTCGTTGGCCTTGGAATCATTATTTTTCCCCAATCGATTCCGTTCTTCCCAGCAAAGTGCGAACTAGACCTTATCTCACAGGTGTTCAGTGTAGTTGCTATTTGTCATATTTGCTTTTGGTAAATATGAGCAGAACTGTACAGCTTAAGATTTCAGCAAATCCAGCTTACCAAGGAACATGAAGCAGAGAGTATGTTAAAAATCATACAGCCTTATACTTCTAGATGATTCATTATGTTTAGTGTGCATTTCCTTCAGTTAAATGATTAATATGAAACTTGAATTGGGTTTCTCCAGTGATGTGAGTAGTAAGAGATCATGGCCATACAGCCGGTTACTCAGCAGAGAGCTCACAGCAGCTCCCCCAGGCTGTCAGATTTATGGAATAAAGTGGTTTTTTGTAGTCAAATCGCACACAGCAGGACAGGTCTGCATGACACCCCCTGCACCCACAACTCATCGGGGTTCAGTGTCTGCTCTGCTTCCTTGGGGGTTTCCCAAAAGGGAAGTTCTGGGCCCGGCTGCAGCTCCGGCCTTTCCCTCCTGTGGAGCCTGAACACGCTGCTCTGGTTTGACTGGGGGCCCAGTGCACCCAACACAGGGTCTGACCATTTTGCGCTGGTCCAGCAAGAGTCTTGGGCAGACATGTGAGTCTGCACTGCTACAATCTATTAATAATAAGACATACGTAACTAGATTTGTGCTTGGCAATCATTACTTCTAATGGCATTAAAAAAATATTAGAGACAAACCTGCAAACTGTGCTGCCTCAGTAGGCTGGAGACTCGAAAGTGTGGAGTATAACAATGTATAACATTAGTGTGCTAAGATATAAGAAATAATGACTCCTAGTAGCAAAACTGTAAGACTACTGAATTTAAAATTAACATCTTTTATTCCACTCAGTAGCATCCTGTAGTTTTCCCCATGCTTAAGATGTATAAATCTCCATGCAGTTTGCAAGGGGAGCAAGTGTTATCGGCATTATTATAATACTATGAGTATTAATTTATTATAATAAATGCTATCAAGTTATTATATATGCCATCCAATACTACAAATAGAAAAAAAGTAGAGATATGAAGTGACAAGTTTGGAGCCTGGATCTCTCCCGCCTGGCGTTGCTGAAGCAATTGAGCTTCTGTGGGAGGAGAAATGTCCATCCTGGGTCAAACTGACAGGGCTGGGCCCCTTCCGTGGGCAGGGAACTCTTCTCAGCAGGGCTCCAATCCACTTGTACAGCTCGGAATTTCACTGTTTGATAATGAGACAATTTGTCACCGTGAAATGAATAAAATCGCGGCCTGTCCAAGTTCTAAAACTGGAATAAAAACTACTTTACTGAGAGGTTGTGTTTCTATCCTAAAGAAAATACATTCTGTTCAAAATGTGTTGCAATGGTATTTTGGTCATGTTTTTGTTCTCTCACAGTGAGATTGCAGTCAAACCCCATTTTCTTGCAAATGGAGTTACATGGCATAGGTTTTTTTTTCTCCCTTGCTTCTGTCATTCCTCATTTGCGCCAGAAATCTTATTTCCATTTCCTTCCATCCAGCAGGACAGTGTTATTTATTATTTTGCTTCCTGCCGATTATTGATTCCACTCTGCAGAATAGATTACAGTTGCTGGCTGAATTATTTTTTCCTCTGGGAACGGAGAAAATCTTTATTAAAAAAAAAAAAAAAGTGTTTAGTAAGCTTGTCTGCTGGTCCTCTCACTGTTGAGATTTAGGCAAGTCCTAGCTGGAAATTCCAGGCTCCTCTTGTGGGCTTTATTTCCAGTCAATGTACTGACAGCTGAGTCAGGAGTGCATTTCATACATCGGTCGCAGCTGAGGGAATGTATATCTTTATGTAACCCTCTGCATTTCTGATTTCGAGTACTTTAACTTCAGTCACAGAAGTTTTTGAGAGATTAGCACTTTTTTTTTTAAAAAAATAATCAAATATATTCTTCATCTTTTTTGGAATAGAGAAGCGCAATTAGCTTTTTTTTTTTATTATTTTTTTTTTGATTTTCAGGTTGTATCACAGGAAATAAAAATGGTGAACTCCAGTTAAAAAGCCTTGGGAATGGTAATTGAGGAGGCAGCTGTGCTGTGTGCGTGGAGGTGGTGTTTCGGGGGCAGATATTGTAAGAAGAGATTTGAATGCCTGAGGTTCATGCAGGATTCACCTCGGTGTGCAGTTTAATCTTGTATATCATAGATCCAGTTTTGTTGGAGCTCCCTGGGTGTAATTCGGGTCTGGGTTCTGACTCTGGTGAGGGTTAAGATTGGAGGGAAGATGTGAAGGACGCATTTTCTGTTCAATTCTCCTTGGCTATCACAGATAAGAGGTTTCCATGGAGAGTCACTGCTTTACGGTGTGCATTTTGCTGTAGGTGCTGCCTATGTCATCATAATTACAGCTTTGATTCCATCCCCTGACCGTGGTTAGATGCTGCAGGGCTCTGAAATTAGGAAAAGGGTCACGGGGTCTGAGCCTTGTCACAGCTTTCAATGTACAGGTGCATAATAATTTGCTGAAAGAAAAAACAGGGCTTGGGTTTGGGGAGCGTTTAGGTTTCCAGCATTTTAGAACCAGCTTAACTGCTGGGTGTTTGTGAGCTCTTCAGTTAGTAAATTGTCTTATCTCACTTGACACCCATGTTGCTTCTTCCATTTATTTTTAGATGTTACTGTTTGCCTTACTGATATGATATTAGGGTTACAATGGAGCTGAGATCAGAACAGCAAAATACAGAAGAATCAATTTATACTGCTGGACACTGCATGACAACAAGGATTATGAACAGATTGGATGGAAGTCAAATTGTATTATTCATACGCTCATATTTTCATATATTAATCTAATCTATGATATCCATATATTTTATATCAGTGTTCATATATTTATGAAGCTGATGGATCTACCTTTTTTAATGGCAAGGGCTTTAGAATTTAAATATTGAGGATCCCATACTATTTGTGGATTCTGCAAAGTCTTCAGTGTTTGGGTAAGCCTGAGCATGGATTTAGGAGAAAGTTCTAGTATACCCTGTTTCCCCAAAAATAAGACAGGGTCTTATACAATTCTTGCTCCAAAAGGTGCTTACTTTTTTACATGTATAGCTGCTTGGACACTATTTAAATTGACTTTTTAAATGAACTGTAACTAGCACTTATTTTTGGAGTAGGGCTTCTATTTCGAGCATCCTCAAAAATCCCAAGAAATCAGACGTACCGGGGTAGGTCTTATTTTTGGGGAAACAGGGTAGGTATGGAGACCTGGAGTATGATACAGAATTAAAAAAAAAAAAAAGAGTCTACAGCTGCTAATCATCAAAGCCTTATATTTCTACTATAGCATCCTAGCCTAGGACATTATCACCCATATTTAGGAGCACATTTTTTGACCAGATTCCATTTGTCCCTGCAAGCGAGGAATTGGGCTGTGCCCAAAATGGATAATACCTTATATTGTCTTTTATTGTAGGTTAATATCACCTGAATATAATTCTGTGTAGATCAGGATTTGGCGATGTAACTCTGCAGAGTCCAAATTATTATTCAATTTCTTACGCTCACAGAAAACTGATTTCAATAAAGAACAGATTTGTTGCTGTTTAGCAGAGGATTACTCTGATTCAAAATAATCTTAGGATTTAGACGTGACTTAGATTTTCAAATTTAGAGCTGGCTTATTTTTGCATTCCTCTAAAGCCATTGAGTGGGTTTAGGCCAGTGCCTAATTGTTGCATTTTAACCTAGGCCCACGTTGCCTATATAAGATTATATAGTGAACTTTGTGGTTAGAGTGTGGCTTTCAAAACAAAATGCACGAGAACCCAGCCCATGCATTTGTTCTCCAAGGCCTCCAAAATGAGGAGGTAAGCAGAGGCCAAAAAAAATATAATTTCTTTTTGTTACCCTTTAGCATGAGGACACGTTTCTTGTGTTTTAATGGGATAGAGGTGAGCAAATGGAAAAGGTGAAACCTCGGGAGCCCAGCTTGGGTTTGGATTCTCCAGTGACCATGGAGGCAGAAAGAAGACTCATTTCTGCAGGGGTTTTATATTCTGTACTTGTTCTCTAGTTACGTCGTAGATTAGGTTACAGCTGGGTTCGGGAAATTAAAGCTCCAAGAGCCCGGTTTATTACTTGATTTTGTACTTCCCACCCACTGACTTAGATGGAGAGCGTGTGCTGGAAGTGTCGGACTGAAGCCTTGGGGAAATAAACGTAAAGAAGTGGAATTGTTCAATTTTGTTCAATTCAATTTTGTATCATTACAGGAAGATGCCTATTAGAGCTGATGGCTTCTAGTGACATAAAGCCTGATGGTGTCTTTTAGTGTTACAGACAATGTGATAATTTTAATTAAGGTTCGGGTTTGGGAGTCTAAGATGAGCTATTCTACAGGACCAAAAGAACAAGGAGGAGAGTCAATCGGAGCAAGTACTTTATGTGGACTTTTTGTTGGATATAATGGAGGTTAGTGTCAGCATTCCCGTCAGGAACAGGGCTGGGGAGCTTCAAGAAGTTACAAGCTGCTCTCTTATTGGATTCTCCACAATCCCTTGGTGTTTTGGTAAGACAGAGGAGTTCAACTTGCCCTAGAGCAGGATCTGGAACACTGAAATCAGAGCCCCTGGAGCTGAGATTTGGGAAGGGGCTCAGCCTGGGTTGCTGTTAGGTTGTCCTGGGGCCACGATGCATCACAAGGTCACTCGTGTTCGACCTTCCTGCAAATATTTTTGCCTTAACTGTGATGCAACTGGGAACTGTGATTAAAATTAAGGCCTTTTTGAACAACATTTTAATGTGAATTGTCAGTGTGGGAAAAGACTTGCTATCTGCAGTCCAAGAACTTAAGAAATAAGGTTATCCACATTATAATGCAAGCTAAAAGTTCTTTTTTTTAGTAGCTTCACCATACACCATAAGACTTAAATGAAAATGTTATGTCTTTAAATGAATTCTCACTGATTCTATAAATTTTTTTAAAACCCAGGAGATGTAAAAATGTATAAGAAGATCATCCTAATTCATCCACAGCGCATATTTCCATAATATCAATTAGTACTACGAATGGTGCATAGTTAGGTGTAAAATAAAGGTCAGAAGAGTTGGTTTCATGCCGTTGTGTCTGACTGTGCCATTATTGAAGCATCAGGTATTACAGTAACCTGAAAAACTGATCACAAGGACATACCCAGTAGAAGTTTGAGTGAAGCATCACATTTACTACATTACCACCAGCTATCTCATGGCTTCTTATCTACCCAGGATGGTTCCCCTCAAAGGTGGTGGATATGTCTGAGAAACCCCAAAAGAGTGGGACAGTGCTTTGAGGAATGCCAGACAAATTTTCATATGCTTCCCTTAGCATCCAGGAACGGCCGTTTTCAGCAATAATACAGATATTGAACCAGGGAGACCTTTGATCTAACCTGGAGGCCATGAGAAAGTTCTTATAGATTCTTGTGTTTAGGAAGCAACACTGTCCCATTGAGTGGAAGGTACTAAAAAAGAGCCAGTTATTGATTCTGAGTAGGAAGAGTGAGATGAAAAGTCTACGAATCAAAATTAATTTACTGTAGAATAAGGTGATTATAGATAGTGCTGGTAAATAGAAGCAACACTGCTGCAACAATTTGCAATTAGTTTCTCTTCTAAACAGGGCATTGGGGTGGGTTGGTTGGTTGGTTGGTTGGCTGGTTGGTTGGCTGGTTGGTTGGCTGGTTGGTTGGCTGGTTGGTTGGTTGGTTGGTTGGTGGAGGATTTTGTTACGTTCTGGGGTTTTTTTGGTGTTGTTGCTGTTGTTGCTGTTGTATCGGAGCGTATGAGAAAGGCGTGAAGCTCTGCTGGGTGTCTTGTATTCTGTTGGGAAGGGAAGAATCTCCATCTACCATCTTAGATTTCAAAAAGAAAATCTTTGTACCCACTTCTTCCTCCCTTTTTTTCCTCATCTTCTGTGTCTGGACAGCAGGTTTGTTTCTCTGGCTGATCCAGTGAGGTGAACAGTGAATTTTTGCTCCTCGGTTAATCAGGAAGCACTTGCAGGATGCAGATAATACCAACAGGGGTATGAAGGAAGATACAGGGTCCCTGCTCCAGATGCTTGGGTGATTTACTCATAAAGATGGTTGTTGCTTTGAAAAACTCCTTTTTTTTCTTCCTCTGCTTCTTTAATTTATCTTTCCTGCTGTGCTGCATCCTGAGGAGTAACAGGTACTCTCTAAACTCTCATGCACCCCGCTTGAAATCTCCATTCAGCTGCTATGCTCATCAAGTCACGCACAGTATTATTTTGAAATAATTAATCTTTGAATAAAGGATGGCAAGATTAACTGAATTGGAAAGTTTTTTTATAACGTGAAGCTATTCCAAAATTATGTTTTAATTATTTGCAAATCCACACTCTTGCAGAGAGTGTTTTATCTCACAGATGTACACTAAATCTACCATCTCATACCATTTTGTCAAGTGAGCTGGAGATGTTTGTCTTTTTTACTAGATTAAAGATTCAGAAAATCTATTGTGCATTAGGATGAACAGTGGCCATATAGTTTGCAAAAAACCTCCAACTTATTAAATATTTTTCATGAGTACAGAATCCAAACTCTTTCCAAATCAGCACATTTGAATTTATCTCTTCACTCTGTCGCTTCTTTTCCTCATTTGACTTCTCATTCTCTAAAAATATAACCTGCAAGTTGTTAACATGACCAAGGCGCACTGCGGGAGCGCTTGGCTGCAATTACACAGGGGACTTTTCATTAAGTACATTTTGGCTTAGGGTTTACATTTGCTGTTCAAATCTTTTGAACCACATATTAAAAGGCTTTTATTTTGCATGTGTCACTCTTTCCAGCAGCGGTGAGCCATTAACTTCATGAACATTTGGCTTCTCTCGGGTTTTCCGACGTGCTCACGAGTACTTTGAAATTCAGTGTATCTGAAACATTTTGAAGTTGTTGTCCACATTTATTACCAAGTTTTCTTTCACTACACATTATATTGACCTTCTAGCTTAGGAAGAGTTGAGAGACCTCTCTCTTTTTTTTGAGGAAAAGCAGTTCATGCCATTTTTCTAGTGTTACACTGGTAATACATTTATATTGCAAGCTATCAAAGTAACGCATCTAATCTTTTGTACTGTTTATTGTAGTTTATTGAAAAATATTAGTCTATCAATCAACTGAAATAAAAGAAGAAAATAAAATTTTTATGAAGGGTGAAAAAAGGGAACATATTGCATTCAAATGAGAAACCACTCAGGTATATTTTGTCTTTTCCTGAGTAATAGCAAATGAGCTTTGTGTGATTTTTTTAAAACCTGTCCTTTATCGTACCTTTCCAAGTGGAATTGAAAGCCGCAGGGAGTAGCTGTCCCAGTACTTTTAAAACATATTATAGCTCTTCTGCAATATCACAAATAAATGGGGAGACTTGCATTTTATTTCATATTTTTCAAATTATTTAGTGTAACTTAAATTAGACTTAGAATTATAGACCCTTGTGACCACAGAGATCGTGTGGTCCCCAGAAGTAAGATAAGGAATCAGACATCAGGATTCCTCAGTTCTCTTCGCTGGCTGCCCCTGTGCCCAAGGTGACTGAAATTTGGAGGTGAATATTGTAATACAGGAGCTCACTTCTCTGAAATTACTTCAGTGCTTTGATATCTCAAGGGAAATAAATGATGCTCATTAAAAATGAGTTGGGTATGTCTCCAAGGATGGATTCTCCACAAACTCTCTGGGCAACCTGCTCCAGTGTTTGAAGGTAAAAAAGTGTTTCCTTCTGTTCAGACTAACTTTTTTTTAAAATTATTTTTTAATTTGTGCCCGTTACCTCCTGTCCTGTCACCGGATACCTCTGGCTCAATCTTCACTGCCCCTCCCCATCAAATGTTATATTTATACACATTGATAAGATCCCCCTGAGCCTTCTCCAAACTGAGCAGTCCCAGGTCTCTCAGCCTTTCCCCATATGACACTTGCTCCAGTATCTTCATTATTCTCACTGGACTTGCTTCAGTAAATCTCTTTTGTACTGGGAAGCCCACAGCTGGACAAAGGACACCAGATGTGGCCTCACCAGTGCTTGGCAGAGGGGAAGGATCACTGTCTCGGACCCTAATTAAGATATTCATCTCTCTGATGATAAAGCCGAGGATTCCACCTCCTCTTCTTACTCCGTAGGGCATCGTTTTTACACCTATTTAGATGAAAAATAAGTGGGGTTTACATTCTGATTTTTGTAGCTGACAAATAAAGCAAGTGGGAGTTTTGTTATTGTAAGTCTTTTGCACATCTGTGAGGAATTTCCCTGTATTTTGAGGTACGACATTCATATCACACAAAAGTCAGGGTTTGAGTGGTTGGATGATTATTCCCAAAGATTTGAGGTGGTCATTTTTCTGGCTTACGGATTTGCCTAAAGAACCGTGATCCTTTTTAGTCCCTTTGTGGTCTTCCTCACTGCACACTTTGAATAATCAATCCGTGACTGGATATATATTGATATATTCAAAGTGTTGAGGGCACAAACAGGCCTTTGTGGTCCTGCCCAGCCTCACGTGGCCTGGAGCTCCATCCAAGGCCCTCAGCCCTGGCCCAAGCTGGACAACTTGGCAAATCCCAGACATCACCAAACTTTTGACTTGTGCAATTGCAAAGAGTCAAATAACCAACCATTTCCAGCATGTTTGACCCCCAAAATAATAATTTCCTCCCAGAGTGGTCGGCAATCAAACCCTGAGGTGACTGGCACGGGCGGCCTTGTGGCAACTGAAGTATCTTTGAAATTCCAGCACTGGTGACTTTATTGCAGTTCTGAGTAACTTCACCGTAAAGCAAAATAAACTTAAAGGTCTAACAGAGAGGTGGTTTGGCCTGGTACTCAGTAAGTGTGGTAAATTATGTTTCCAACAAAGAAAACGTTAGAAAACAAACTTGAAAATTTAAAGAACACATTCTCCTTTAAGATCAGCTTCCATCTATAGTTAAAAGTTAATATTTAGAAGTAGAATATCCTTCACATAATAAATACAAATGTTTTGTTGCTGGTTTTGGTTGTTTTCTTTCTTTGTTTTCTTTGCTTGGTTGTCTGGTTTTTATCTTCCTTTGCTTAAACAATACCTTATTTTCCCCCAAAGGACTGTTTGTTTGTTTCAAGCTTAAATAAAAAGATTTCCTGAATCCTGTCCCACTGTAGCAGCCAGCTAGTTAGTCACAGCTCATAAAAGCACAACCATGAAAGTACCATCACTGATGAACTATGAGAATTTTTAAATTAGATATGTTTAGTCACCATCCTCTGTGAATATTTCCTACATAAATATTTACACAGTGTAAGAATTGCAATGGAAAAGCATGCTGGTATAATGCAAAAAAAATAATAATTTGAAGAGGTTTTTTTCTTATCTTTTTAGCTTTATAACCATTTTAGGAATATATATCCAAATCATAATTCTTATGTAGAACTGAGTAGTTTCAATAGGGTAGAAAAGAGCTGTTTCTCAGGTGAACACATTACAATTTAAAAATCAAATAGTATTTGCAATCCTGTTGATAAATTGAATGTAACAAACTAGTAAATTACCTTTTCATATTGTATCTTTGGGTTTGTCATTAACGGCTTTGCATGTGCTAATTTGTACTAAACCATGGTAAGTATAGTTTAACAGTTTCTAAAAACTACCTGTAATATTTGGGTATGTAGCAATAGTGTAGTATGTACAGCTAATGTAATCACTGAAAATCACAGTGCAAAAGAGAATTCAATTAGATAATTATTTATTGCATCATTTGGGATACATGCATTTATTGAATTAAATTACTGCTTTTAATATGTTTTGAAAGATAATACAGCTTCTTTGGGAAAAGTTAGACATATGTTCCACAACAAACCATGAACTTCCATAATTTTTATAGTGTTTTGGGTGTGTAAATATTCAGTCGCCTTCTCCATCTCAAAAATACATGAGAAGGAACCAGGGCACGGTGCAAAGGTTTAGGAGTTCACTTTTCCTACAGCTGTCTCCCACTCGCTGTTGGAATAAGTAGAATACTTCAGGGACAAGTGAATATATATGTACGAAAGGAGACACGTTTAGATGCCGGAATAAACATTCATGTCACTTTTCGAGGTCTCTGGAAGGCACTCGAAGCCACCTGATGCATAGCTGACCTGTCACACGAAGTGAATAAATCCAGGTTCTTAAAAAATTCATGCTGTTGTTCTCTGAGAACTCCAGTACATGGAAACTGGATGGTAATTTTAGTGCCTCTCGACACCACAATCCAAAGGTCAAAGTCTTCCAGTAGAACAAGAAGTTTTGCAGGTTCTGCAAAACATAATAACTGTAAAAAAAATCAGCCGTTTCACTTGTACAAAATAGACTTGTAGCCGTTGTTTGTATAAAATAGGAAAAAACAAAAGTGTGCTACTCTTGGAGTGAAAATTTAAGTAATATCAGCCCCTACTACTGTCAGATCCACCTGTGCGTTGATGTATCCCTTCAAGGAGCAGCAGCTCTTCAAGGAACTGATTATGGGCAATAAAAGCCCCGCATTACCCCCATCCATGGGTGTCTTGTTAGGCAGGTAGCAAAGTCCTTCCCTTATCCCAAGGTCAGCAGGTTCAAGTCTTGTCACTTTTGAGAGAGGTCACCAGTGTCTGTAGCCCTTAGCTGTGTGTTCGTGATATAGAAATGATGTTTAGAAACCAATCTGGATGTCCGACTCCACTTCTTCAGTGTGAGGAAAGCTGCTGGGTGATAAGTCTTTTCCATCCGTGTAATTCTCTCCTTTTCTCGATGCAACTCGGGGGTTCTGGTCAATCGGATCCAGAGCCCGCGATGTTCTTCTGAGCTTGCCAAGCATCGGTCCCTCAGCTAAGTGTATTTAAGGCTTCTTATCGCAGCACATATTGTTTTCTTTGGCTTTGCACAGGCAAGAACCTCACAGTCTCGGAGTGTAAATGTTACTGAGATGTTCCCCTATAACCTTTTTTGTACTTTCTCATCCCAGCAGTTCTTAAAAACCTGCAAACCACAAAAAACTAAATTTTCTTTTACCATGAATAAGGGCACTTTCCTAATGCATGTAGTACACTTAGCTCCTTTTTTCTTGCTCGCAGATAATTAGAATTTTCCCCTTTTTAAATGGACCTTGCATGAGAAAATGTTGTTTATTGCGAAAGGAGAACTGCAGTAGGGAGGTGGTGTGAAAGTGCTAGGAAATGGCCGGGAAAGGACATTTCGGTCCCATCAAACTGGGATCCTGGTGAGATCTGTTAGTCCTATTGTGTTGCCTTGGCCACTGGCAGCTGGATACCCCTTTATTTGAAGATTTAGTATTAAACTTCAATGACAATTTTGCTATAAATAAATGAGGACTGTGTGTATTTGTTTCGTATGGGAGTATTTTTTCCCCCTTGAACAACAAATAGGACAGCATTGATAAGGAATGAAGTATTTAGCTGTATTTAGTTAAAATCAAACTACCCTGTTTCCCTGAAAATAAGACAGAGTCTTAAATTAATTTTTGCTCCAAAACATGCCTTTTTTTTTACATGTATAGCTGCCTGGACACTATTTAAATTGACTTTTTAAATGAACTGTAACTAGGGCTTATTTTTGGAGTAGGGCTTCTATTTTGAGCATCCTCAAAAATCCTGAAAAATCATGGTAGGGCTTATTTTGGGGGAAACAGGGCACTGTTAGTATATCCTGAAGCTCACTAGACTTCTGCTGCTGCCCCTGTGAAACAATATAGAAATTTCCGATCGTATTTTCGTGGGCGTCTTTGCTGAAGTATTAGATTGAAATCAGTGCCAGTTAGAATGGAGAAGGAATGTAAAGGCATGTAAACTTTAAAGGTGAACGTGACAGAATGGGAGAAGCACATTGGACTGATATTCTAATGGCTCCGGAAAAGTAATTTGTAAAGTTATTTTGCTCATTTGAAACATTACAGATTGTGAGTTGCTGAGATACCAGTAGTCTGGGCTATACTAGTTAGTATGGGGAAGTTTGCACTACTCCAGTCTGTGATATAATGGGAGAAATTTTTTATCTAGAAAATTGTCATTTATAATGACATATGCATCTCATGTCCTGACCCGGAGAGAAAAGGGGAAAAAAAATGTGAATAAATATATCTCACACCTTTCACCGGCACTAAAAGCTCATTTAAAAATAATTTTGAAAAATTCATTTTGAGAGAAGATTAAAGATCAACTCAAGCGCTTTTACAGTGTCTGAGGCACTTCACTCCGGAATGATATTACCTCACTCGGCAAGGAAATGAAATATATTGTGATCAACAGAGCTCCAACAGGCTGACAGAACCACAAAATTGTGTTGTTAAAATGACAGCTAAAATGGGAACTGGTACATTACCAGTTACGATCGTTCTCATCTTCTGCTCTTATTAAAACCTTCATTACAGGCATGAAACATTAGCATTTTAAAGCCTATTTAAAAGAGAACTTTTAATTTGCTTTCCTTTGGACTTTTTTTTAATTACAAGATAATGACTGACTAAAATAATTATTTTATTAAACGTATCTTTTGGTGAGTAGTTTATGTTTTTCTTGCTATTATTCCCTTCATTGTACTTCTCATGCAAGATGGGAGGTTGGGTTACTCGGCCTGGTTCCTCAGGACCCTCCTTAGGACCTTTATCCTGACTAGTATTAGACTATCAATAACATACAGGAATTTGGCTGTACATAGATATGTTTGAGACTATACAGATTATATTATGTGCACTATAGAGAAACCTGCTTTGTAAAATAGGAAAAAAGCCACTGTTAAGAACTAATTCCCTGTGACATGGCCTAGGCCTAGGCCCACATCACACCAGACGCCTCCAGTTCGGTGCCTCCTCATTCCATTTAGGATGACCCAACCTGAAGCAAAAAGATTCATTTTTATTTTCCTAACTCTTTTATGCGTAAAGAGTGGGAAGAAAATAGTTATTTTCCTGTGAAAATCACAGTCTCGTGGAAACTGTATTTTCAGGAGAAACGTTGCCTGGTTCCTCAGAGCTGAAGTTATCCGGGTTATCTGACTAATGATAAAGTCATTAAACACAATTATACAGCAAGGGAGACCTGACCAGGGAGAACATGGATCAGTCCAAGTGCTCTCCAAGGAGAAGGATTTATCTGTGGTTCTGATGTCAGATGAAGTCGAGGACATAAATTTTCTCCCCAGAAAGGGGGAAGGAAACAAACCCAAAAGGAGTCACAGCCAGCAGGGTGAGAGGACTTAGGGGATGCTTGGGAAGAGCATTTGGAGATAGTGTGATGTTTATCACAGTGTGTTTTCAGAGGATTGTGGACATGGGGAAGATTCAGGTGGGATGCTTAGGGGAAGGACCAAGGGAAAACAGAGAGATCAAGATAGACTGGAGAGGAAAATAGAGTAGCGCAGGAAAAATAGAGGGAAAAGGGGCTACGAGGGAACAGTTTTGTGTAAACAAGCGCTGCTTGGCTGAGGCCTGTGCCCGATCACCGCATTGCATTATATCCAGTTTCCATCCTCTGCATGGTTGTGCTCCCTATTCTGCACCCTTGAGTCTGAATGAGAGCAAACCCCAAATGGAGCAAGGTGCTGAGCAGAGGGTGTCGGGGTGGGCCCAGCAGAGAGGACTGCAGAAGTACGGGTTCCCTAGAGCCGGGTGACAACGTGCAGACACCTGGGGACAGACTGCGCACCCTGTCTGAGGCTACCGGACAGACCCGTGTGTCTCTCTGCGAGTGCCACCCTGGAGAACGTGCTCAGTCATGTTGCTGGCTGGACCATACACTGCTCTTCCCTTATCCATAAATTCACGCTGACTGCTCTCTTTATCTTTTGTATATTTGGAAATGGTTTCCAGGATTGTTTGCTGTCGCCTTCCCAGGGTTTGAGATGAGGTTGAGCAGCAGGGAGTCGCTTGGATCCTCCTTCTTGTCCTTCTTGAAGATAGGAGTGATGTTTGCTTCCTTCCAGTCATCCTTCCCCAGTTGCTGTGACCTTTCAAAGGTTCTCTGTGTATTAAACATAGACAATTCATAATAACACCAAGGCAGGACTCCAGAAACGTAGAAACTTGTTCCCTTTTTAAAGTTTAGAAACCTATTTCCTTGTTAAACTTATTAATATCTAATGAACTTGCTAATTTAGGGTGAGCATAATTAAGTTCTATCCAGCAGAGGCTTGTTAGACACCAGATCTTTCCACTTAAGGATGTAAACTGTCTGTCTCTTTGTTCCTTTCACCCTTATCAGAGTGATGTTTTCATAATTATTTCATTATTCTCTTCTGTTTTGAACAATGAACCCAAGTAAGAAATAAAGATTTAGTTCAATTACCTGAGCTAGAGCTGGCAGCGGATGAAGTCAAGATAACAAAGTGCTGTCGTTCTAAACAGAAAGGAAGAGAAATCTCATAAAGGCCATTGTTGCAATTTTATTGTGATGCACAAAGACTAGTCTAACAATAAGAGCTTACTAAATGAAAGTGGTAAATAAATGGATTCGGGGCCGAGCCTTCTAAAAACTATAAAATGTAGGAAATGTCTCAGCATCATTTAGAAATATTAAAAAAGAAACTTACTGTGATGAGAGGGGTAACTTATATTTTCAGCTGTGGGAAGAAGCACTTGAAAAGTTTTGCTGCAGAGCACGCGCCAGATCATCCTACCCTGTTTCCCCAAAAATAAGACAGGGTCTTGTACAATTCTTGCTCCAAAAGGTGCTTTTTTACATGTATAGCTGCCAGGACACTATTTAAATTGACTTTTAAAATGAGCTGTAACTAGGGCTTATTTCTGGAGTAGGGCTTATATTTTGAGCATCCTCAAAAACCTTGAAAAATCAGACCTACCAGGGTAGGTCCTATTTTCAGGGACACAGTGGAGTACTCGGCCCCAATAATTATACAACCCCTCTGCACAAAAAGTCATCTGAATGTGTGATTGTCCTTGAAATGCTGAATTGTTACATATTTCTTTTTTTTTTAAGTGACACAGTCTCATTCTCAAGATTAGCACTACTGTCTGCATACATACACATACATGTATGCATACATATATATACACACATATACATACACAGATACACTTTGTGTAAGGTGAATAGATTTTTCCTTGTGTATCACTGCTGCTGTGAATAGCTGCAAATAGTTTATTCTATCTTGCAACATTTTTTGCAGTATATTTTCTGCCAATGTTTTCTATTAGCAAGCATGCAAACTAAAAGCTGTAGCATACTTCCAGATAAACAAGGAAGGGTGGCTGGAGATAGCTGGAAGAGATGTTTGTTGAGGCATGAAGATGTTTGTTGAGGTACCTAAGCCATAAATGTGTGAGGAACTTCAGGCACAGGCCTTTTCAGACAGAGAGAACAGAATTTATCTTGATATTTTGTAATGAAGTAGCCTCGAAGTGGGAGGAACGGTTTGGATTCTGCTCCGCGGCCCATGCAGGTTTCCAGTCATCATCATCGGTTCATCTCTCTCTGCGAACCTGACCGGTTTGGTAGAAGATCTGGTTGCAATGGTGAGTGGCAGTTGTTTCACTCAGCTCCTACCTGCTCATCATAGAATCATTTTGGTTGGAAAAGACCTTCAGGATCATCGAGTCCACCCATAACCCACCCCTGGCACTGCCCCATGTCCTGAGAACCTCATCTCCGTCTGTCCAACCCCTCCAGGGATGGTGACTCCAGCACTGCCCTGGGCAGCCTGTTCCAATGCCCCACAGCCCTTTGGGGAAGAAATTGTTCCTAAATCCAACCTCAACCTCCCCTGGTGCAACTTGAGGCCGTTTCCTCTGTTCCTGGTGCTTGTTCCTGGGGAGCAGAGCCCGACCCCCCTGGCTCCAAGCTCCTTTCAGGCAGTTCAGAGATCAGAAGGTCTCCCCTCAGCTCCTGTTCTCCAGCTGAACCCCCAGCTCCCTCAGCCGCTCCCATCACACTTGTGCTCCAGCCCCTCACCAGCCTTCAGTAGCTTGATCAGCTACAGGAAAGGTGGCTCTACAGGGTGGGAATTGTCACAGCAACCTGTAATTCCTCACACAACAACAGCAGCGTTGTTCTTCTCCATCAGCACTTGCAGCTCCGTGGTCCCTCTCCACCCTCCACTGTGCACCAGCCTCTCTTTGTCACTGCTCGACAATTATCAAAGTTATTCATATTGTTATGCTGTTTTGCAGCTAGACTGCTGCACAGAGGAATTCCAAAGTGTACCTGAATCATGGTGAATGCAAAGGGAAAATCAAATACATGCAGAGAACAAAATAAATACTGTCGGCCTGACTGTGAAAATACTGTACCATCCAACAAGCCTCTAAATAGTCTGTAAGTATACTGATTAAATAAGCATTTAATGTACATCATTTCACCTACTCAGATGCTTAATGGTAAAATTCTATCATGTTCTTCCCACTCCCAGCTGGGACAACTTGGAATTTATATAGTAATTACATGCACCCTATTTTAATCAGCCTATATATATATATATATATATACATACACACATATGGCACTGATAATCAGGTCATTTCCTTAATCCCTTTTTCAGCAGAATTTATCCACTAATTATCAGTTATTCTTTCTTGTTCTATTACACCTGCTCCAAGACAACAGTAGATTTTCTCTGGAGGAAAAAGAATTGGTCATAACCATGGCCCCAATTTAGGGATGTTTTTCAATTTGTGCTATTGCATTTGACAGCTTCCCTGTACCCTAGGAATAAAAAGCCATTGGTAGAGGCACTTAGCAAAAAAAAAAAAAAATTAAGCAGGCAAATAAGGGAGATGTAATTGAGTTAAATCCTTATTTTGAGCTCAGGAATCTTTCCTAAGGGTGGCCTGTCAGCTCCTTGAGATGTGGAGCAGGAGTACGAGGACATAGATCAGCCCTCTGGGAAAGAGCTTCAATTACACATCACCGTGGATCGAGGTGGGATGTTGGCCCTGAAACCTTTTCCAAATGGCAATGGGACAGAAGGGTCAACAAGAGCGAGGATCAGGGAGGGAAGGGCTATTAAAAATGGTTATGCGGTGGGAGGAAATGTTAACGAGTCAGAAATCACTACCAATAGACATCATGACTTTGCTTTCCTTCTGGCAAAGAAGAAAGGTCCCTCCTGAGGTCCCCAAGTGTAACGAGCGCGTGTTGAGACCAGTGAAAAATGGAATGTTCTGCTCTTAAAGATCATTTTGCAATGCGCCGATATACACGGCTCTACTTCAGGGTTGCCTTGCCAACTTGGATTTTACATCTTTAAAATCTGCTTGCTGGTGTGTCGTTAGTTATCTCTTTATCCATCACAGAGCAGGAGGAAGACGTCTGTGAATAGCACGCTGCATTATTATCAGAGCAAACAATCCCTGCCTTGCAAAGTTCATTAGAGGCAGGAGCTGCGCTGTGATTGCAGTTAACGCTGCTGCATTTAAAAAGCACCTTCTTTGTGTTTACTTGTCAGCTCCCTTGTTTCTGCGCCATCCTTCCCCAGACAGAGGAGCAAATGTCATCCCGTAAACAAGGCGGGAGCACAAAACCCACAGAAATTGGCAGCCACAGCTTTAGCATTTGTAATGAGGTTTCCTCGTTACCGCGTCTCAGAAATTCAAGGGCAAGTCAAAAGGGAGCGGTGTGTTTACCAGGAATGCTATTGACACTTATTTATTATCCTGCCTTTGAAGGAGGTTAATATTTCAAATAATAAAAATTAATGGGGGTGTTGTTCCTCAGCTCGGTTATAAAATATGCTAAAATGGTCAACGGGTTTCTCATACATCACCGGCAGGGGAACGTGGGTTGCAGAAAGGTGAGAGAAAGAAAATTTCCAGAGCAGGTTTCTGCAGTGAATAATTTAACCATATGGCTATTTGGCTTGTGACCTAATTCATTGACAGGGTTGTCAGGTATTTTATGCCGCACCTGGAGTAGAGACTGAAAAAATGGCATTTTACTATAAGCAGGGGACAGAAGAAACACCACAGGCTGCCAAATTCTCTTTATTACTTTTAATTCATTTGAAAAAAGTTCTGTGAAAACTCAGGGGTTGTTGAATCCATAGCAATAATTTTGCGGTGATATCGAGACTTGCTGCTTTTTCTTTGAAAAGTTTTTTTTTTTAAATTCCAGTGACACCTCAGTGATTCCTTTACTTGATATTTTGCCTTAATTTATCTCCTGAAGTCTATAATTTCATGGTGTGAGACTCTATTAAAAATGTTAATAAGATTTCAGACTTAACAAAAAAGGAGACCATGCAGAGCTGGGAAGGTAAAGTAAAATCTTTCAGGGAGAATTAGAGCAACTGTTATAGAATAAAAGTTGCATATGATATTAAATATATATATTTTTTTTCCTCATTGTATAAAGAGATAGCCCATTTAAAACAAGACAGACCATCCTTCTATGTCCATATAACTTTCTTTGTTAAAAGGCACAGTCTTGGTTAAAAGATTTAATTATTTTACCTCTCATGAATGCACAGTATACAAAGAGATGTAGCCATCCAGATAATAAGGCCATAAAAGATGAAAGTCACAAAATAAAATGTCTTCTTTTGTTTTCCATCTCCTCTCCTCAAAAGAAATAATCGCAGGCAATACAAAGAGAGGACAAACACAGAATGCAGTTAAAAGTGAAATGGGAGATAAAGAAAATATTTAATTCCTGAGATATTGCCACCTGATACAAAAGAGAAAAAATTGGGCTTTCAGGGTTGTATTGACTGAAATATTTACCTTATTTTTTCTGCCATCACACTTACTGTGTGAACAGAATTTGGTGTTTATTAAAGCAGTAGCATTTTCTGGTATTTCAGATAATGCTACGGAATCTTCCCTTCAACTGTGGAAACAGTAAGTCATGCTAGATGTCACGAAAATACCAACCCGAGTAAGTATCTTGCTTTTTCTTTGCCTTCTTTACGCTGTTGGTATCACAACACTCTTGCAGTTGTACACTTTTTTGGTTGGTGGTGTTATTTGATGTTTTATACATAATTTGGCAGAATTAGCAGTGAATGTGTTTGTGAAAATCATATCGCACCCATGAAAATGCAGCTGTCGCTGGGGCAAGAATGTGCTGTCCACTATAATAGCGTGAGTAGTGGAGGATAAACAAGTGAAAAATAGCTGAACGTTGGGGCTGGGAAGATCCTACTGGAACTGAATTACCAAGGTGAGTGGATGTGGAAATAGATCTGCCTCTCATATATTCACATCACGCGTGGGTGGTTGCCACCGAATTGTCTGCTATTCTGTTGTAGGTAACTCCCTTTGCCGAATACCGAACATTAAATCATCAGAGAATTTTAAAAGATGCACGTCGGATGAAAACTGAACCTGTATTTGAGCCGTGCCATAAATGCTCCAACAGTTCGTTCTGTAAATATTCCAACAGATAAACGGGTAGAGTTGATCTAAAATTGCCTCATAGTGTGCATTTCCCTATGAAAAAAAAAAAAGTCTAATATGCTTTACTAAACTTGAAAAAGGCAAATATTGGGGACTGCTAAGGACAGTGCCATGAGTGGATCATTAAAGCTGGAAAGATAGATGTTAATGTGTCTGCTAATGAGGATTTTCCTCAGGGCACTAGCATTTGGAACAAGATATCCCGCATCTTCGAGCTATAGTGGAACAGGCATGAGGCTCCTCAAAACCATAGGCAAAATTGACTTTTTTTGCTATTTTGCATCCTTTCAGCACTAAAGTTTATTTTTGTAGATAAGATTCAACCAAGATTACATACAAGAGAGTGATTATTGTAAGGCAGTGGTGTCGAACTCATGTTCCCCGGGGGCCACATCAGCCTGGCGGTCGCCTGCAAAGGGCCGAATGGCATTTGAGGCCTGTGTCAATGTAACTACTCCTATATTTATACAGGCCTCAAATGCCATTCGGCCCTTTGCAGGCGACCGCCAGGCTGATGTGGCGCTGGTGACGATGAGTTTGACACCCCTGTTGAAACGTAGTGAATTTCTGGAAGAAGAAAGGCTGAGAAGTCAGATGTGTTTCGGGCAGCAGTGAGAGATCAGTGTCACTTCACCTGACTGAGGGACCATCAGCATCCCCTTAGGGACCAGTACCATTTAATATCTTCATCACTAACACAGACAGTGGGATCAAGTGCACTCTCAGCAGATTTGCAGATGCCACCAGGCTGAGTGGTGCAGGTGACACGCCTGAGGGACAGGATCCATCCAGAGGGACATGGACATGCTCAAGAAGTGGGGCCATGTGAACCTCATGAGGTTCAACAAGGCCAAGTGCAAGGTCCTGCACCTGGGTTGGGGTGACCCAGGTTACACCAGTCCAGGCTGGGGATGGAGGGATGGTTGGAGGGATGGAGGGAGGGATGGATAGATGGATGGATGGATAGAGGGAAGGAGAGCAGCCCTGTGGATAAGGACTTGGGGATACTGGGGTTGAAAGATGGTACCTAAGCCATACATAAGTCGATCGTACCCTGGGCTGCATGCCCAGCAGGTGGAGGGAGGGGATTGTCCCCTCTGCCCCGCTCTGGTGAGACCCCACTGCAGTGCTGGTCCAGCTCTGGGTCCTTGGCACAGGACACACATGGACCTGCTGGAGAGGGGCAGAGGAGCCCCAGAAATGATCCGAGGCTGGACCAGCTCTGCTGGGAGGACAGGCTGAGAGAGCTGGGTGTTCAGCTGGAGAAGAGAAGCTCTGGGGAGACCTTAGTGTGGCCTTTCTGGACTTAAAAGGGGTTGATAAGAAAGATGGGGACAGACTTTTGAGCAGGGCCCGTTGTGATAGGACAAGAGGTAGCAGCAGAAGTTAGAAATTCAGCAAGTAAGCTGAGATCTCTTAGCTGTCCCAGACACTCTGATATTGGGCAAGACCCTGCTGTAATTTATTTATTTGAGCAAAGCATACCCTGTTGGCTCCACATCCCGGGGCAGGACACGGTGCACAGGGGGTGGCACCACACTCGGGGTTGTGTGAAGGTCCAGCCAGGGCCAAGGTGTCCAACCTGCACGTGTACTATTCATCTCACCACCAGCAACAACCATTCACCTTACAGATTATGGGATGGAAGAAGCAAACAAAAAAAGGACGGCGCCCTGCAAATGCACTTTGAGCACCCAAACTGGAATCGCCCTCTGAGGGGAATTATTTTGACTGTTCATGGATTAAGCCTTGAAGGAATAAGCACCCTCCTCCTCACACTGCCCTTGCAATAGTAAAATATTTTTGAGCAGTGCAACAAAGCACATACACCCTGTTTATTTAAAAGTTGTCTTCCGTTAGTGTGCGAAAACCAAGTTTCAGGCTGTTCGTTTATGAAAGCGGAGAGACCTTTTTTCACAATGTGCTAATTCGCAACAACCTATTAAGTTGCACCACAGGCTCCGTTGTGTGCTTAGACACAAATTGCTGAGAGAAAATGTTTTAGCGCATTTCATTTCCATGTATTCAGTTGCAATATATTTACAATTCTGTGGATTATGAGGTAGATGTAAATAAGTTTCCCCTTTGTATATAAGTAAGCACTTTGTGGTGTATTTCCTTGCTGATTGAAAGTAAATAGATGGCAATGTTACAGTGCTGCGAATCGTAATTTATGCCTGGCTTCTTGGATCCTCGGTTTCAAAATATATCAGAACATATTGTTACAGAATAAACAGTACGGCTCAGTTTGAGGCTTTCTTGCTCTTTCGGGTGCTGGAAGTGCTGCAAAGCGCTCCAGAATCCAGGCAGTGCCTCCCTCCAGAGGAGTTAATAAACCCAGGTTCTTTCTCCCTGTCTCTGGGATTAGGCTAAATCCAATTGCATCTTTCAAAACAAATACAGCCGCTGGTTAAACATCCTTTCTGATGTATGAGAAAAGTAAGAGACTCGAATTGTTCATGTCTTATCAAATCCAGTTAAAACACAGGTGCCTTCGAGGTCTCTAATCTTATACCCTTACAGCTACAGAAGATGCTCATAAAAGCCAGAAAGCAATTTCTGACATGGAATGTGGGCCCTTCCCCCTCACTCTTTTAAATGTAATCAGTGTTAAGGGAAGTTCTTTTCTAGGTCATTTCAATCACTAACCCAAGAGTAACGAAAATTATAATTCAATTGATCTGCCTTTGTCGTGCATTACTGACTTTCTTTTCAGCTTAAGTTGAATCAAGATCATCCCTGGTCAATCTTGTTGACATACACTCCTCTCCTAATCATATTTAATGAAAATTGCAGGGATATCAAAATCATTTATAAGATACAGGGGAAAAAAAGAGCCCTTCTCACCAAGGACAAAACATGACATCTCCAGGTGTCATTGACTATGCCGCATACAAAAACAACCTATTTTTAAAGCTTATTTTGTCTCTGCAGGGTACATAATGAATGATCACTATTTGAAGTATGTCAGATTCAAAGGACGTGGGCCAACTTATTATATGCATAAGGGATACATAATATATAGGAAATACTCAGATAATGTTGTTTATGGCATAATTTTACATATTATTTCCCAAAGAACATTTTTACAGGGAACAGTCAGATCTTCTTCTCAGTAAACCAAGTGGCATCCTATGAAGACAATGAAATTATGCTGCTAAAGGACACCGGTCCATCATATTTTAATTTCTCTTCACTATCCAAAGTGATTAGCTAGTCTATATGCTTCAAAACCAGTTTTCCACTTTTATTTCATGCACTAGCTCTCATTTCTTTGACAGAGTTTCCCAGTCAATCCAGGACATTTCTAGATGTTGCATGTAAGTAAGACTCAGGCACTCGGTGCCTTTTTGCCCAGGATTTCAGTGAAAAGGTCTGGCCTAAAGTCTCCTGGGCTGGGCCCGAGCCAAGGAGCAGAGTCTATGGGACGAAGCTGTACCCACAGTCAGGGAAGAAAAAATGAGGGCACATAGATCAAATATGCTCAAGTTCTGGAGGTGCTGAGGGATCTGGATGGCATTGCAAGCCTGTTCTCTATCATCTCCATCACTTTTGAGAGCATGGGAGGCACAGAACATATACTGGAGAAAGACAGGTATCCCATACACATGTAGGAAAGGCCAGGAGGGTTGAGGAACGTATTAGCCTGTCAGCTTCTCCTCCGTTCCTGAGGAAGGTATGGAATACAGCTGCCTCAAGTCTCCTCTTACGTATCCACGCACACAGAATCATGGAACCATAGGATCATTCTGGTTGGAACAGACCCTCAAGGTCATAGAGTCCAACCATAACCCAACTCTAGCACTAAACCATGTCCCTGAGAACATGCAGAACAGTTCCAGACTTGGAAGAGTGAACATAGGTCTTCCAAGAGCAAACCAAGCCTGCCCCAATTGCTTTCTGTGGTGAAACAAGTGGCTACAAGGGAAGAGCAGGAGATGTTGTTGGCTTTGGTTTTTAGCAAGGTCACTGACAGAGCCTCCCACAAAATCCTTCCAGCCAAACTGGAGAGAGAGAGGCTGGATAAGGTCATAAGTTGGGTAGAAAATGGACTGGAGCAAGTTTGTAGACCATGTCACACTGGGATGTGCCCTGACATGCTGTAGGGCAAGGCTGCTACCCCAAGGGACCACAACAAGGCCTCAGATTGCGCCAGGGGAGGTTGAAGTTGGATCTGGGGAACAATTTCTTCCCCAAAGGGCTGTGGGGCATTGGAACAGGCTGCCCAGGGCAGTGCTGGAGTCACCATCCCTGGAGGGGTTTAAAGGATGTAGAGATGAAGTTCTTAGGGACATGCTTCAGTGCTAAATTTAGGTTTTGGTTGGACTCCATGATCTTGAGGGTCTCTTCCCCCCAACCTGGGGAAGCGTCCTTCTTCTCAATCTGATCCTTGTAAGACTGTCTCTGAAGTGCTGCGTCCACTTTTGGGTACTCACTACAAGACTGATTTGGACATCTTGGGGCCAACACAGTGATAATGAGGGGGCTGGAAAATACAACATGTAAAGATGGGCTGAGATAACTTGGTCTTGTCAGCCTGGAGAAGAGAAGGCTTGAAGGACGGCTGGTTAACGGGAGTGTGTAGAAGAGACAGTGGCAGACTCTTCTCAGAGCTGTGCGGCAGTAACAAAAGAGGCAACAGGCCCAAGCTGGAATGCAGAAAAGCCTGATTACATAATAAGGAGAAATTCTTGCCATGTGGGCGGTCAGACATTGGCAGAGATTTCTCAGAGACGCTGTGGAATATCCATCCTTGGAGACAGCCCAAACTCGAGAAGGCCCTGAAAAACCTTCCGTAACTGCACCTGTTTTGATGGAGAAGTTGGACTAAGCGACCTCTGGAGATCCCTTCCAACCCATAATATCACCCTCTGTCTCCCAGACCTGGCAGCAGACCCACAAAGTGTGATTGTTTTTCCCAGATGGAGTAGAAAAGAAAGGAGAAGAGGGGAAATTTGTTAAAAGCCACGTGTCTGGGTTACCGGTTCTTTGACATTACCTTTCAATCACTAGCCAGAGGCCATTATTTCTGCTTGTCTGAGTACCCTTGATGTGTATTAGGAAAAAAAAAAATATATAAAGTGTCTACAATGCTTTTCCAATGAGAAAATGTGATGATAGGATGTCCTTGTCCTATTTTCCTGTGAAGTTTCTCAACTTCTCTTACTTTCCGTTCCAAAATATCTTATGACTTTGTCCAATACACATTTAAATTAGAAGAATAAGCTGCTGTTAAAATGCATCTTGTCAAATTCTTGCAAGATCATAACAAAAAAAGAGACAGACTGTTGCATTTTCTCCTTTCCTACATGATTCGGAGCAACACTATAGCTATAGCAAAGTCGTGCCTTGATGTAAGAGGTCAAAGCCTTTGGAACAGTAACTGGATCTGTATCTTAACAGCTGAAAATAGTGTTCAAAGGAAAGGCAAATTCATAAATACCTTGTAAACTTCTCAAAGCTTGATTAAGGACTTGAAAGTGCCTAATTTTATTTAATATCCTGCCCACTTCAATCCATCTTTTACTCATCTAAGCAACTGCCCATATCAGAATCATATTCTGTGTCCTTGGAAAACACAAGTTAAACCTCTTAGCAGAGCAAAAAGGCAAAGCTAAAATTAAAAGCTCTTCTCCCTTGATCTGCATGTACACCTGGAAAGCTGTTGACATGTTGAGATTAGAGTCTTAAGTCTAAAGCGTGTTAAAACCACACATCTGGGATTTTAAATGCGGGTGTTTCAGGTGACTTGATGAACTCTGAGTGACAGCTTTGAATCTTTGCCTAATGGGAAGCTGATGGTAAATTAGTCTCCTGAAATCTGGCAGAAATGATCAAAACTTTAAGTTTGAAGGAATTTTTACAAGTGTATTTTGCTGTGTCGTGCGAATGTGTGTGCAACAGCCTGTGATGCTCTGGTTTCATTTTCTTTTGTGTCAGCTCATTTTTTAATTTTTTAAGATTAATTATCTATTTACTGGTGACTGTAAGCGTTCCAACCATTTCCTTCTACACACAAAACCACTGTTCCCCATCCCATGGGTGGATGGATGGATGGATGGATGGATGGATGGATGGATGATGATGGATGCATGGATGGATGGATGCATGGATGGATGGATGATGATGGATGGATGGATGGATGCATGGATGGATGGATGGATGGATGAGAGGCCTTCTCAGAAGGCTTTTTGGAAGCCTTCTGATCCTTTTACTAAGCACAGGACTATCTCTAACAACTCCCGCGGTGGGTTGTGATGGTTTATACCTCCATGGGAAGCTCTGCTCCCATGGCAAGACAGTTTCTAATGCTGAGCTCATAACCGCAGCAACCGTGGCCAACTGCTCCCTGCAGTCTATCCGAAGAGGCAGAACTTGCACACAGTGGAAAGCTGAAGAAGTTTTTATCCAGTTTTATACTTATTTTAGGATTTTCTGAGATTTTAAGAAGTTGCCAGTGTGTGTGTGAATCTTTGATTCCGAGCATTTAATTTTTACTGGAGGGTGGTGGGACATCCTCAAGATATCATGTTCCAGCTGTCTGCTACAATACAGCAACCAAGGAATCGCCAGGTAGATCTGGAGCTCATAAAATCCTTTCATGACGGATAAGACAGAGCAGAGCTGAGGACCTTGCCACATTTCCAGATTTTCCACTTCTGCCTCTTAACTGCTTTACTGACACACACAGTAGCTGTATAAATAGACATAGAAAACTGGTGTGAAAACAGTTCCGTGACAATCTGTGGAGCGCTCGGCTGAAAACGTGTTTCCTAACGACTTACCCAACAAAACCAGCAATTAAGCAATTGTCCAAAATGAGGCCAGGAATGATGCTGTTGTCCTGAGATGGCAATAATATGGACCTGTAGAGAAACAAAATTCATGGTGGCAAAACGTGCACCTAAGAAGCATTATAATTTGAAAAATATTGTGTGATCAATAGCCAAGGATTTTTTTTTCAGTTATAGCTGATGTCTATGACTGACAGCTGTGTGGGTTCAGTGCAGGGGTGTGTGACACTGGTTTGTTTCCCATTGTGCCGTAACCACCATCCCACTCCGAGAACCAATAACAAGAATACTGCAACAGGTTCCAGTCTGCTACACATAACTTATTCTTAAGTTCAAACTCTGTGCCTCACCTTTTCATTACTGATTTCATATGCTTATTAATGAAATTCGCTGAGAAATAAGGTTGCAGTTTCCATGGTACCCATTCCCATGAAAACGATACGGTGATCACAGAGTCATTATACATGTGAAAAAAAGTTAATAAAGTAATTCCAAAACTAAGGTTCAAGATTTTTCTGCACTTCTTGCAGCAGATTTACATCGCAACAAAGGTGAGCATAGAAAAGAGGCCGTCACGCTGTTTCTTCTAGTACGTTTTCAAGTGCTTTTGTCTAGTCTTGTATTTCAGCATGCAAGTGTGGGCTTGCAGGATAAGCACACGCAGTATTAACACGTTCCACGTCTTCTTCAAAGCATGTAAGTAGCAAATTCCAGGTGCCTTCATCACTCCCCAGCTCATCCATCAATCATATTTTTTCACTGGGAACTGCTTTCACCCCAAAACGAATGCATGAGGAGGTGGAGCGGGTTTGCAAGGGTGTATTCTTTAAATTATACTCACATCTGCGCTTAAACACTCCGCTGTTCCATCCTCTGAAAGTGTTACGGCCTTGAGAAATGTGCCCCCCCACTTTATTTCTCTTCCATCCCTACACAGCAGTGTCTCACAGGCAAAATGGTTTTTAGAGAGTGTATCTGTCAATTATTTTATCCTTTATGGAGAGAATATCTAGCCATAGCTCATCTTATAAGATAGTGGAGAATGCCATTAAAGCATGATACTAGAATGTGGTGTAATTTCGTAGAGAATAATAGCTTAAAAAATATTAGGGGAATGTGTTCTTTTTCTGTTATTTCTGTGTCAGTAACTCAAAAATTTCACCACCACTGGCAAAAAAAAAGAATAATAGCGCATTTTTCTGTTTTTCAAAGTGATGGCAGCAAAACCGTATCCGTAGAAATACGGAGATCAAAATCACAAATTTCACAGTTGTTGATATTTTGCAGACGGACCAGGCTTTTTAAGGTTTCATTGAATTTGGGTCCCAAGTTTCTGCTGCCAAAAATGCCTGCATTCTTTTGTAACATGTAAGAATCAAAGGAGAGGGTTCGAATTTAAAATGCGTTGCTAAATATACCAGCTGTAGAGAAAATCACACGTTCGCATCCATCAATAAGCATATTTTCCTCTTGTCTCTGCTGTATGTAACCTAACACGTCTTTTTTTTTTTTTGCTTTTCCCCATATAATTTATCATTGCGGTAAGAAATGTGTGATGAAATGCTTTGGGGAGAGAAGCCAACGATACGCCAGCCTTTGTGTGTCTGAACTGCGCAAGTGTTTGCGGTGTGGTAGGTAGAGACGTGTAAACACAGCTGAGGGAGCTGGAAGAGATTTCCCGTTGTGTTTCTGTGTCTGTAGGATAAATCTGCCGTTACGTGTCTGGCACACCTTGCGCTATCTTACATCTGTAGCTCTAAGATTAGAAAACACACAATTACGGAGCGATTTCTGCTTAGGGAGACAGTGCGAGACGGTTCACAGGTTGCCAAGAAGGCTGAAGGATGGAAAGAGGGAATTCTTTTATACACCAAATTAGTAAAATTTGTTTGAATCTAAAATTCTGCTGGAGTACATCAATTGGTAAATGCTTGTACTGCTTTGCTGTTCAAATATTCGTACTGCTTTAATGTTACAAATGGTTGTTGTCTGCTTTAATATAGCAGTAAGCACAACAATAAGAATACCAATATATCTGGGATAACTAGTCTCTTCTTAGATTGATGTAAATAACAGGAATACACTATGTTTTTCCTGCATACTGGGAATAAATGGCTTATTAAAGCTATTTATGTATATCTGCACAGAAGCAACGTAACAAAAAAAATATATAATTCAAGAAATCTTCCTCCTCCCCCTTTCTTTCAGTTATTTGCGAGAGAAGCTATGGGTGGAATATTGCATTTTTCCCAGAAATATTCCCCTGCGTGTAAAAGAAAGACTGTTTCTTTAAGCAACCCATGGATATTTTTTCAGTAGAATCTTAAATTATTAACTGATTTTCATTTGAGACATCCTGTGTATATGTGCATACGTATTTAGGTATGTGCAAAATCCACAAAGAAAAAGCTATCCATAAATAAAATATGTCCATAGGAGCCATACACAATAAATATAGAACTTTTCCTCTTCGATTTTCCACAATTTAACCCTACCACGCCTTCAAAATTTGTGGATGATGTCAAACTCTATGAAGCTTTACCTGCTCTAGCAGGGGTTGGACTGGATGATCTCCAGAGGTCCCTGCAACCCCATCCAGCCTGAGATTCTGTGAAGCTTATTTTCCTATATGGAATGGCAGATTTTTTTCTTCAGGTGTCTTCCCACTTGTAAAAGGATAATGAAGTCAACCTATATGACCGAGTGTTCAAATTTGTCTGTCACTGAAACACATCTGTTTGAATGCTGGTGTTGGAAAGTCGTAGGAGTAGCTGGACTACTCACTGCAGAGATGCGCGTTGTTTGGAGTCGGCCAAAACCCACGAGATTTTATGGGGTAGAAGCTTGGGAATGGAGGGAATGTGGAGGCTTCAAGCAGGCAGGGACATCAACATATATACTAGATACCATATGGGCAACCAGAATCACAAGGCATTGGGTGAAGAGGACACGTTTAATGCCCCAGAGGAGACTTCCCATCACCAGCTGCATTTGTGGCACGACCCTGAGGTGCCTGGCAGCACCTGGAGGCCTGAGAGGCCAACCATGCGGCAGTGTCTGTCTATCCCATGGTGGCACCTCGGTGAAGGGCCTGGCTACATCTTCCCATCCCCTCCCCTAGGCTGGGTGGCTTCTGTGAGGGCCTCCAGAGCCTTCCCTTCCCCAGGCTGGCCAAGACCTGCTCCCGTGGCCTCTCCACCGAATCCCAGCCTGGTTGGGCTTGAAGGGACCTCTGGAGATCATCCCGTCCAACCCCCCAGCTAAAGCCTGGCCTACCTTGAGTAGACCTCCTCCCCAGGGCAAGCGCTCCAGCCCAGTTGCCCTGGGGACCTCCACTGCTCTTGCTCCAGTTTGTCATTTAGTCATCATCAAATTCTATATAACGTGAGGTTTTCTTAAAAACCATAGTATTTTCTAGATCACAGATACGTGGATATAATATCCACAATATAAACGATGCCTTGTAAGATCTTTCTCACTAACTTTCACATTCCCTTTCCCTCATCCATTGACCCTGAAGCACCTCTAAAGGGGGAGTTAGGCCTCTGAGAAATGTTATCCCAGCTTATAGCAGGATTAATAGCGTCCTCATTGCAGATACAGAATCATATAATCATGTGGTTGGAAGAGCCCTTAAGATTGAGTCCAATATCTCAGTGCTCGAATATTGTGCTGAATATTTAAATTATGAAATCAGGCTGCTTTCTTGTTCCACTTTAGACCCATCTGAGATCTTACAGGAGCAGGAACTAGTATATTCTTTCCATCATTTACACAGGGTAGAACGCCACAATTTTAGTTCCATGTGCAAAAGGCCATATATTTAATAAAATGGCCATACACATTTAAACGATAATTCTTTGGTGCATGACCGAAACGCATAGTGCTGGCCTAGAAATGAAAATCTTCCTTGTGGGCATGGTGAGCAAAATGCTAAGTTGTATTTCTTTTAATTTGCTTTCCTCTCCTTTAATCTGTTAGAAGTTCAGAGATCCTGAACCGTGGTTTGTGGATGTACTTTTTAATCAGCTTTTTCTCATTCCCAACTTGAAAGACCATTTTCCCAGCAGACACGACAGCGTTACCCTATAGATAATCCATGGCATTACCCTATAGGGTGAATAATAAATCTGGTTTCCCACACAGTTTACACAGTTTCCCATAGTCAGTCAAGCAAATGTCACCTATTTGGAAGGGTCTGATTAACTGTGAGCTTCCAAACACTGATAAAATAAGTCGTTTTACTATTATCTCGGTAAATATACATCATATTAGGTGTCTTTAAAAATTTATATATAATGACTTCTTTCAGCTGAATACATTTACTCTTTTCTTCCAACCACAGTGACGTGAATTCCTTGTTTTGTTTCAAAATGCAGCGTTCCTTGTAAGGAGGCCGTGGTTTATAGAAAATATAAAATCTCACAAAATCTAATAAAATCTGACAAGTTCTTAAAAATATAATAGGCTTGATGACTATGGCTTTGCTGTTAGGGGTATGAACAGGACATGCATTTAAGCTGCTCCTGTAATCAGTTGCTCAGTGGTAGCTGCTGACAATCTCATCCAATTTAAACAGCGGCAAGTGTGTAATCATTGGATTCTCAAGGGAAAAAAAATGCCTTACTAAGTTGGACTGAATTCAGGCTTCAACTAAACTCAGGCTTATAACTTAAACTTTTCTTAAAAGTCATAGTATGTTAATGTTTTATTTCATTTGGGTTTGTTTTCAAGGGGTTGATATCTTTTCTTATGCATTGGTATAGTTGAGCTTCTTTTGATACATGAAATGGACAAAGTTCTTAAATATATATTGATCTGCATGTGTACTGATTTAATTTATTCCAGTATAAGGTCCTCTTTTATGCTGTGAAACATCAATTAAATATATTTACTGAAAAAAACGCTATTAAGAAACTGAAATGTATCATTGAGTGACTAGGCATTTGTAGAGATAACATCTTCAGGTTTGAAAACACTGGTATAACAGGGTCATTCTATCATGTTGGGACACATATTTTGTGAGATTTTAATGCATGAGTAATATTCAGTTTCTGGTTTTGTTTCTTTGCTATCACTTGCTATTAATTCTACTGCTATGGAGCAGATCTGTCATAAACCCTTTTTTCTTTTCCTGCAACTTTCTGATTACTGCTGATCCTCAATGTCTTGAATTACAATTGATATTGCTGTTGAAATTGAAGACAAGGGATTGTCTTCCTGCCACCGGCTTTTTTCTTTAATGAACAGATCCATGTAACACAAGGTGAAAAAAAAATCCTTAATTTACTTGCCAAGTAGCTTATTTTTGTTGCAACAGGAAACGAGCAAATATATTTTGTGTGCTTTGTGTAAGGAGTATTCACCAGAACCTAGGGAAAAAAATACCCTTCTGCCTTGCACATCAACATATATAGCAACAGATTTTGCAAAAAAAAATTAAAAAAAACCCCATTAGCTAATTGCACAAAGTCTCGAAAATAAATACAGTTCACAAAATACTCAAACCCAAATTCACTCACCGACTCAGGAATTCTTCAGTTCTGAGTCTGAAGTTTGAAGGACTCTTGCAGCACCAGCAGTTCCATGACATTACTCTTTCTTTTCTTTGCCTTTCTTTTAAGCCCACAAAGAATATTCCTCCAGGCAGTGTGGTGCATTATTTACCATCATAGTCTTTGTTAGAGGGATTGATTGCTGGCGTTTCTTTTTACCGGTGAAAATAAATACACTTGAATTGGGCACCCTCAGAAGCTGCTTAAGCATTATTAAATAAATACATAAATATCAGTAAACGAGGCTCTCAGCTCCTGACAATAGCTAAAAATGCACTTTTCTGTGCTATGCCCCAAAACTAGTTTTCTCATAAACCCAGACCTTTCGCCTTACAACTTCTGAAACTGAGCCAAAGACTAACAAGCTCTTTCAGGAAAGCAGGAGAAATACAACATAATGACCTGGCAATTTCCACAGTCCCAGCGAATCTAACCCTGGAAAAATGCTGCGTTGAGGGAATAAAGCAGATTGTGAAAAACACTGACATCCAGCATTGTACTGGTTGCACTCCTCTAGTCCAAATGGTCGTTGCACCAGAAAGTTGACCCGAATGAGGGTAAAATAACAGGAAAAAATCAACAACGCATTTATTTTACTTTGAAATCTAAGAGGTCTTCCAACAGCTGAAATTTGTCTTGTTCACAACACTCGGCTTCTACAGTAATAACATTCTCATTAAAACAGTAGCTCACCAGACCTTACATAAGTGCTTTTACTGAAAGTATAAGGATTAATCCTTTTTGCTATTACTTTCAATATTCCTTGTTAAGGAGCCACCCGTATATGACATTTATAAATGTGTGTACACTACATATTAATTCCAATTAAGCCTTGCAGTGAATAATGCTAAGGCCCTTGAATTAAGCTATTTAATTCCTTTCCTCATCTAATGGCTGAGACTATTATTTAATGTCTCTTGTTTTTCTCTCTGTTAATCTGTTTGCTTTACTAAATTGCGTTCCGTTTTTGAACTCAGAAATCGTACAAATGAGAGGGAAAGTAAAGGGTTTGAATATAGGAGGAAGAAGTAAAAGGTGGCTGAGGAAGCATCCAAATTATAGGGTGGTCATACAAGATGACCATGAGTGGTCATCTATAAATTAAGGAAGACCTGAAAAGGCTCAGTGAGGTGAGAGGACTATTAATAATGCGGAAAAAGATGCTATTGTGGGCCATGAGCTGCTGTTGCGGGTCTGGTGGTGTTGGGCCCCGCAGGCCCGCGCTCTACCCAGGGCTGGGGCTGCTAAGTCCGGCCCAACCGCTAGGCCAGAGCTGACACAGATAAACTGCTGAAGCCAGAAAGACAAAATACCACGCTTAACATTTTAATTTTCACCACGATTGTGTCGCCAGGCTTTTCATACGCTGTTGTAAGTAATGGCTGCGAGCAGGCGCTGCGGCAGACAAAGCTCTAAAAGCTTCTCCCTCTCAGTGTTATCTGCCCAGGTCATTCAGTTTGTGAATTATTGCTGGCATTTAGCATGCAGTGGGTAATGTTTTTTTCTTGTTTTCCTTTCTCCTGAAGGGAAGAAGCAGAGCAGAAAGGTGATGTGGAATAAAGAAAAGGCAGCGGCCTGCTGACGGGGCCTGCAGAGCCCCATGGCGCTTCAGAGGGGACAGAGAGCTCGGCTCACAGAGGGATAAGGTTTTGTAAATGGGCCAGGGATGCTGGGGGGGTTGAGTCCCCACCTTCTCCTGTGTCACTAGTGCCAGGAGTGACCAGCGCGGTCAGGCACGATTTGGGGAAAAAAATTCCAATTGTGCAAGTGTGGCGAGACGGAGCACTGAGCTGTGTTCATAGAATCATTTGGGTTTGAAGAAACCTTCAAGATCATGGAGTCCAACCATAACCTGCCCCTGGCACTGCCCCATGTCCTGAGACATGTCCGTCTGTCCAACCCCTCCAGGGATGGTGACTCCAGCACTGCCCTGGGCAGCCTGTTCCAATGCCCCACAGCCCTTTGGGGAAGAAATTGTTCCCAGATCCAACCTCAACCTCCCCTGGTGCAACTTGAGGCCGTTTCCTCTGCTCCTGGCGCTTGTTCCTGGGGAGCAGAGCCCGACCCCCCTGGCTCCAAGCTCCTTTCAGGCAGTTCAGAGATCAGAAGGTCTCCCCTCAGCTCCTGTTCTCCAGCTGAACCCCCCAGCTCCCTCAGCCGCTCCCATCACACTTGTGCTCCAGCCCCTTCCCCAGCTCCGTTCCCTCCTCTGCACCCTCTCTAGTCCCTCAATGTCCTTCTGATGATGTGGGGGCCCAAAACTGAACACAGGATTCAAGGTGCAGCCTTCACAGCGCCGAGTGCAGTGGAACGATCACTCCTCTGTTGTCGTAGCTCTGCCAAGAACAATTCCCCATTGCGTAAGTACAGTGAAGTTGGGGAAACTGAGGCACAAGTGTGGTGAGTCAAGACCTGAAGGCACATCCTCTGTGCTCATCGCATTCTTTCCATATGGGAAAAGACCTCATTCCTGCCTGGGAAAGGTAGCGACCATCAGTTGGGTTCACCTGCTGCCTGGGACTCAGCCTGAGTGAAACGGTACCAGAACTACCTGACCTGGAGAGTTCGGGATGCTGCTGGGTTATTACCTCATCCTAAGAGTGGCTACACTGAATACTGACTGAAGTCAACAACCTCATGACCCTATAAATGTCGATCCTAAAGTGAGGCCCTGCAAGATCCTCCTGGATTGTTGGTGGGCTCGGACCAGCATCTCCCTGCGAGGCTGGACACCCTCAGAGATACCTTGCGATAAATCAATGCCACAAAGACAGATTTCTCGAGTTTCAAAAAATTACCAGTTGAGGAATGCCAGTGCACTAAAGCGAGTCATTCACTTCACTTGAGAGAGAAATTTTATAGGTATACCTCCACATATACATGCACAAAACTATAGGATAGTGTGTGGATATAAGTATGTGCGTGTTTATAGACCTGTACATAAGCTTTTAATCAGATACCTGCGTGTGTCTCTATATGTGATTTAACTCCACATGTGATTTTATCTATAGGCATTCACCTTTTCATCAGCAGCACTCTCCTCCACGTGGAGTGTGTGACAAATCACTTATGGTGATCCCAACGTCTCCCTCAAAGTTTTTACATCCTGTTCTCAATAAAGACAAAGTTCTTCTGCGTGTCAAAAATCCTCTGCCGGTGAGTTGTGTGCTGCATCGAGAATTGCTTTATCTCCCTGAGCATCGTGCTGTCCCCACTAAAATATTCAGGGTGTGGGGCAGAGTTCTGCTTTTCAGCGGTGTTAAAAATAGAGAAAATAATTGTCTCTGAAGTGTGAGCTGTGCAGAGGGGACGTGGTGCAATCTGTTACCTCTTGGTCTCTCTCCAAGCAGCCTCTTACCTTCAAAGGTTTCCATTTGCGTAACTCTCAGTAGACCTCGGCTTTGCTTTAAAGAGGCGAGCTGGTTGCCTCTTGTCTGAGCTCTGATCTTCTCTATATTCTTCAGAGATATTACTTACAGACCAGTCTTGTAGCCAGAATCAATCTTTTACAAGCAGAAAACTGCATTTACATGCAAAAGCTTTTGGTTTAAGATCGCAAAGATTTGCTCACTGAGGTCTTCGGAGTAATTCTGACTTTTTGCACACATTTGCTATTCATTTCATGAATCTTCCTCTGGAACATCCTCTGTTGTCCCTGGTAAGATATAAGATATAAGATAGTGACTCTGATGGCCACTAATCCAAAAGAATAATTGTTTCTTAGATTTTTATTTTGTTTTTCTCTCCTGCTGGAAAATCTTGAGCTGGAATCAGCGTGATTATAGAAAAGACAAATCTTGTCCACTGTATACTGAAGTGTGCTGTGCTTGCAAATCCAAAACTTTACTAAAGTTCGAAACTGGTTACATGTCTGTGAACTAGACCTACACTATTTCTCTAAACGCAGTTAATTCATTTTGGCAAAACTCAGCCACTGGCAGTTTATGGGAGTGATAGAGAAGGGCTTTATTACTGTTGACTTCAGTTAAAGCACAATGAGATTCTTTAAATTCGTTGAATGTGTTTGGACAGCTAATATCTCAAAATGTCTATTATCTGTATTGACTGCAACACTACAGAATGTTATAAAATTAATTATATTCTTCATAGCTTAACAATGATTGCCTCATTTAGAAATATAATTACCTATCATGGAGGTTTTCAGCCAGAAGGGGTTTTTTTATTAGTGTATAACAACTTGGTTTGCCAGGCTTCAGTGAAATCCCCTGCCTCCTTCTCCTTGGAAAAGTTTGATATTTTAAGTGACTCTATTTTTTTTTAAATAGAGAAGTTTTATTCCGAGTATTTAATGTCATTATACACAAAGGACAGATTGACACTAAAGTAGGAGCCTGGCTGATGAAAGAACCACCAAAGGACAGCATGTTACGGGATGCTCTGTAATATAATGGTGTCTTCCTCCTTAAGATTTAAAAGCGGGACAAATTGTTATTCAGGAGTAAAAACCACGATCCATCTCCTGAAAGGGTCATTCAAAGAGATGGAAATAATAAAATTTAAAACCTGAAGATCTTTTCCTCGATTTCCCAAGAAAATTGTTTCAAGGATTTTTGTTCAGGTTTCAAATTATTTTTGAGAAACACAACTATTGCTGCCACAGACACATCGAAACTAAAACCAACAGGCAATTTCTCTGTGCAGTTGCAATGCATCGATAGAGAAAATAATTGTTAATCATCGTCAAACATAATGAGATGGCATCCATCTCTTCTGGACGAGTCTGTTGTCCAAATCATTTACACATTCATCCCTCCTCATCCAGGGAAGCAACAACAAGTTGAGAAATATTGAAGAAAAGCGAAGAATACAGTTTGTTTCTATTATTTTTCTTGTAGACACTGTTCTTTCCCTGTGATGGTATCAGAGATCATCATTCTCCAGAGCTATTAATCTGGCATGTGTATTGACACTGTGTGATTGTAACAGATGCTATTTATTTCCTGCTGCCTTGCAGCTCAAATAGAAAAGAAATACTGAGATGCCCTAAACCTTCAGAACAAAATAAGAAGAGAGGAAAAATGATGAAGTGTGATAATTTAAGTGCAGAAAGATCAGATCCTAATACTCATGACATTGTTATTTCTTAAAAACTGCAGCTTTTTTTTTTTTCAGGTTTAGCTTAAAATGAGAATTTGGATGTTTGGATCGAAGTCAATTTAGTAGGCAAGATGCTGCTTTGTTTCCAAATATTTTTTTTTTTAATAAAACACACCACTAAAAATTGATAAGTCAGTAAAAAGCCATACAGTGATTGTAATGATTCCCTCTCAGGAGTGTAGGTGATTATGTAAAATACATCTGTAAAATTGCATAGACATAGTATGGCAAAACAATTGGCATAAATCTTTGTCTCAGACTAGGGCTTTTTAGCATAACTCCTTAAATCCATTATAAAATATGACACTGCATATAGATATAACATTATATACATTGCTGATTACTTTCACAGCCACAATGACTAAATATGAACTCACACTGAATGTTTTAATACATGAACTATAACACCTGTAGAACACTTTACCTGAATATCTGTGAAGTTGTTGTTTCCATTTCAGTAATATTTTAGTTTACTGAATTATTGGCATTATTCAGAAAACTCTTTAATCATGTAATTATACCCACATAGTAAAAAAAAGGTATATAATTTGAATATATATGAATATATATGAATATATATGAATATGAATGCCTGATGTATCTTGATAATTAAGAATGTGCGAAACAATTTTTGCACGACTTTTTTTAATATTCTTGAGTGACCTTGAGAGACTTTGACCTTTGGAAGATTTTTTTATTGTACATCTAAATCACAAGAAACAAGAATTTAGGGGAAATCTTTCTGATACCCATCAGGAAATTGAGCTTTAGGAAAGATTGACTTTTATTGGCCTTTTTTGTAACCTTCTGTAAATTTAAAAGGCAAAACTGCTCTGCCAGGCTCTCCCAAATGAATGTCTTGCTGTAGTAAACTGAGGATTGTCTGCTTGGACCAGGACAAATGCCTGAATATCTTCACATAATTACTCCTCATCCTTTTGCTTGTAAAAGTTCAGGGAACCTTGGGCCATTTTATTTCTGCTTCACAAGAAGCCAAAGACATGAGACCCACCATCCAGGGCAAGGCCCGGGACCAACAAGGCCCCTGGGACAAGGCCCCAGGTACCACCAGGGCCTCCTCATCTCTTTCCACTGAGCACTGCTCAGTCTACCGGACCATTTTAAAACAGACTTTTAGCTTTGGAAGTATGTTCTTCAACACTTTGTGTCCCTGGAAAATTAAATTCTTCATCTTACACCTCGAAACTTTTCAGCTCCTGTGTTTCCAGGACAAAAGACCAAGGTTATGGTTGCCAGCCAAATGAGGTAAATTTGCAGTAACATAGCTGGAAACACTGGAAATATATCTCTGTAGCAGAAATAAGTGTCTTAACAACATCTTAGTTACTCAGAATTCTGTGTCTTTGGGGAAACTTTTTCAGCTGTTTATTAAAGAGCAACCTACAGCTGAACTTTTAAAACACTCATACATATTGTGGTTCCTGCCAATTGATACAGTTGCTCATTTAAGTTGCATTAGACCAAGCAATTAAGGAAGTCTGACAGAGAAAGGGAAAAGACATTCCTATTTCTTGGGCTGTGAATGAATTCCTCACCTCTGAAAAGCAAAATATAGTCCTGAAGGTCCCTGAAACTGGTCCTCAACCTCCCCCGATCTGAAACTTCCCATGAAATAAAGATATTACACAGTATAGAGGATGATGTGACGCACTAACGAAACATGTCTATAATTGAAATATCTTTTAAATATTTGGTCAAAAAAGACAGAAATCCCTGCACTGTGCACAGCTGATAGTCCTGTTATGGGACATGGCATATGTTCTGGCTGCTGGAACACAAATTCATTATGCAATAATAATATCATGCACCTTTGCACTGCGTTCTGGGTACCCCGTGGCACGGAACTTTCCAGGACTCTCTTTTTTCCAATCTTCCAGGTTTTGCACCTTTTTGGTACACCAAGCACATGAGCCTACCTGCTCCCTATACCCTCCAAATGTCATGAAAAATAAAAAACAATTAAAAAATCAAAATAATTTATAGAAGTGCGCACGGTTTCAAACATTTGAATTCAGGCAATTCATTCTCACTTAGTTTTACCAAAAAGATATCAGAAAGTCCCAAATCGGGTTAGCATTTTTTCTCAAGCAGCTGCTTCTTGGATTTGTTTGCACGTGGTCTTGTTAATATTGTTTAGCAAGAATTATAGCTATTTATTTTTCCTTCTATTGCAGAAACACTGGAAGTTTCAGTCCTGGCCTGGAAGTTATTCTTTTATTTTAGTAAAGATAAAAGTAAAGATAAAGTAAAGTAAAAACAAATAAGTTACGTTTAAGAAAGTAAAATAGATAAATGGTAATTCAAGGATTTTTTTTTTAATAGTCACAAATATAATCACAAACATTTCAGTGTCTTTAGGCATCTGCATACCAGGAAAGTGTACGTCACACTGATGGGGACCTCCAGATCTCCAAGGTGAGGAGATTATTAGTGAGCTTCAAACTCGAGACTGTACCTTAGTTGTTAAGCTCAAAGCCTGGCCTTTCTTCTGTTCTTAGTCACACAGGGTGGCTTTTCTGCTTGGAGACAGCAAAGCACTTTAGGGTGCATAAAATTACTCAAATTCTTTCTTTGCCTTTTTAGAATAGCTGACGGATTATGGGTTTTTTAAAAGTATTTAATGGAAACTAAGCGCTCTTGCCTTGCAATCGTAGCATATACTCACATATCCTGGGGCACAGAGTTTCCGTGCTGCTAGAGAGGTAAATTACTTATGCTTAAATATTTTCCTCTGAACAAACATATCTATGCACGCACAATCACACGCTCATTTAATGGTAGAAGGAAATTACTCCAATGGCTGTTGCAGCTCTAAAACCAGAGGTTTCTCCTGATAAACCACTGAATGAGAAAGCAAACGCTAGAAATAATGACTGTAATCTGAAGCTTATCACCTTGAGTTCTGGGAGCACTGGGAAGGTTTAGGGTTGTCAAAAAAAAAAGGAGGAAATGAACAAAGATGAAAGATCTCAAGATGTGCAGAAGCAGCATTGTTAGCGGTGCGTGAACTGAATTCAGACTTAATAGTCTCCCAAAGTAACAAAAAAGGCATCTTTTAAGAACTCCATACAATGCAAGGGAAAAAAAAAAGGTAATTTAATCTTCGATCAATATTTGAAAGTGGTAAGTGGAAACTGCAGCTCAGTAAGGATTTTGGTTCGTAAAATTCCACTTCATTTTGCTTTCATGTGGTGCGAGCCTGGGATCACATTCCAAATGTTGGGTTGTACAGAGGGAAAAGAAATACTTGCACTACTTGTCCTCGACTTTTTGTCAGTATATAACAAGGATGATCCTTGTGGGTCCCTTCCAACTCAGGACATTCTATGCTTCTACGATTTTATCACATACCATATATTACACGTGAGAAATCATCTATACCCATAAAATATATGGTGATGGTTTAATGTATTGAGATTGGGTAGGCTTTAAGAGAATCCATACAATTTCTAAATAAATAAGATTTTTAAAAAAATAATTATTTAAAAAATAAAGAGTTTAAAAATAATTATTTGAAAAATAATTTTTAAAAATAGAAATTTTAAAAATAATTATTAAACAAAGCAAAAGGAAGCAGTGTCCCCTAACTGGCCATGGATGGAGACAAGGACATTCCCAGCTGTTGGTATGTGTCCCTGGTTTTGCTTCACCTTCCCTCCTCCTGTCCCACCCTTTGGTAAGATTTTCAATTTAACTGATTTTACAAAATAAACTTTTTCTTTCTTTTTCTCTTTTTTCTCTCGTAGGAAGAGATTCTGATAGAGACCGCATTCTGATNATAGGCTTTAAGAGAATCCATATGATTTCTAAATAAATAAGATTTTAAAAAAGTTATTTGAAAAATAAATAGTTTAAAAATAATTATTTGAAAAATAATTTTTAAAAACAGAAATTTTAAAAATAATTTTTAAACAAAGCAAAAGGAAGTGGTGTCCCCGAACTGGCAATGGATGGAGACAGGACATTCCCAGCTGCTGGTGTGTGTCCCTGGTTTCGCTTCACCTTCCCTCCTCCTGTCCCACCCTTTGGTAAGATTTTCAATTTAACTGATTTTACAAAATAAACTTTTTCTTTCTTTTTCTCTTTTTTCTCTCGTAGGAAGAGATTCTGATAGAGACCGCATTCTGATTCTGAACTGAGACTGATTCTGATTCCAGATGACACTGCTTTGTAAAAAATAACAACAACAATAATAACAATTCTTGCAATAACATCTATTAAGTAAGTAGAAATATAGAAGAGGTGTAGTTTGGGGTTTGGCTTGTTTTCTGTTGTTGATTTGGGAGATTTTTGTGCTCCTCGTTGTTATGAAAAGGAAGTAAATAAAAAGCAGGCTAATGGTTGCTTTGCCTCACTTTCCCCCTGACTTCCTTTGTCCCTCTGTTTAGACAAAAAAAGGAAGATGCTCACTAGTAAATACAACAGATTCAGTGAGCAACGGGAGAAACTCCAAGGGGGAAAGTGTAGGAAACTTTAACTTGCCACAGCTACAACCTGCGGAGGTGTCAGAGCTTTGGCAGCAGTGGAAGAATTTGCTTAATGAATATTTTCCCCAGGCATCCAATAATGTCGCTTGTGATTTCCACTGAAGATTACCCATCAGTTAGCACAAATTTGCTTTTTAATTGGCCTGTATTGCACCTGCCACGTTCTGACTCCCCAGTCTCTGAAGCTTTGGCAAAAGGAAGAAGGTGGATATCTGGGGGGATTTAATCTTAATACATTACAGGAAGGGCATGCACAGCAACAATTAATGTTTAAAAGACAAGAATAATGTGCGCTAGCACGAAGTGATGAGGAAGAGGGAATGGGACCTGGGGAGTAACTAATGAACAAGATTAATTAGCCACAGCAGAAGGATCTAAAGCTCCAGTGAATTCAGTGGGAAGCTTTAATTCTATTGACTTTTGTGGGTCCTGGGAACAGCCCATGGAGGCCAGCAGGAGAGAATCCGGCAGCAAGGCTGCATTTATCCCATCTTATTTTTAAAAAATGCCCAAGTTAGCGTGTGCTGAAGCTAAGTTGTCAACAGATGCACAAGCTTACCAAAGCCCAGCGTGATGTGGGGAGACACAACTCCATGTGTGATTTGACCGAAACTCAGCAACTTGCTGTTGTTGTCATGGTGTTGCTGTCATTGGTGGGGTTAGAGGGAAGAAAGAAAATAGTTAACCTGAGACATGGAGAATATTTTCATCTAGATCCAGGGGAGGGTCAGTGGGACATTCAGAAAAGGCTCTTCACCCAGAGCTGCTGGACACTGAAACAGGCTCCCCAGGGAGAGGTCACGGCCCCAACCTGACAGTGGTCAAGAAGAGACTGGACAACATCCTCAGACACATGGTGTGACCTGTGGGGTGTCCTGTGCAGGGACAGGGGTTGGGATCCATGATCCTGTGGCTCCTTCCAGCTCAGGACGTCCTGTGATCCTAGAGGTGCAGCGGTGCAGAGGGTCTGCCTCACATCAGGCCTGTTGTGCTGCAGTGTTCAAACATCCAGCAAAAGGGATTTTCCAAGATGAGAGGCTTAAATATAAATAAAGGAGACCAAGGGTAAGATGGAAACAGGGCCACACCAACGTGCTGGAGCTTGGGAGGCTTCCAGGAACCCAGGCGCAGGGCTCGGTTCTAGGTGTGGATGCTCTAGGTCACCATTTCCCAGCCCAGAAGGAGCATAATCATAGACTCATAGAATCATTTTGGTTGGAAGAGACCCTCAGGATCATGGAGTCCACCCATAACCCACCCCTGGCACTGCCCCATGTCCTGAGAACCTCATCTCCGTCTGTCCAACCCCTCCAGCAATGGTGACTCCACCACTGCCCTGGGCAGGTGGCTTCGCACCCATGGGTGCCACCTGGCACGCTGGATTTCCTCAAGGTGAACCCATCGCAAAGGCAACCAGGTTGGTACTTTGATGCCTCGGGGATGCACAAGGGCAAAGGAGGTGCCAGCAGTGACCCAGGAGCAGGGGGAGAGGGGAACGAGGGAGGGTTTGGGAGGACAAGAACTTTAGAGTTAGCATAGGGAGACACCAAGGAAGCACCAGCAGAGTGAGATGAAAATAAAAGGGCAGCAAATCTTCTTATTCAGGTAAGGGAGAATTAAAGGGAGGGGTGGACAGGCATAATCTAAACAAAATATTTACAGTTAAAATCTCACTTATTTGGTGGATTGAGTAAGAACAAGTTTCCTCTAGAACTTGCGTAAAGCTTGTTATTAGGTTCAGGCTGTTCGTCCCCAATTTAATCCCTACGTATTTTAAATACTTTTAACTTTTTGTCTCTCTTGGCTCAGACTTTGTTTGGTGTTTCACCTGTTCTCACTGTGCAGCGTTGCTCAGAACCACAGGCCGCCTGATGTGCCCGGGGTAAAACAGACACACGAGACACGAACACCAAAATAATCAAGAATTGTGCCTTTTCCCTGATGCTTTCTCCACATTTTTAGGGTCCTCCTTTACTGATCTATATATGCTTTTTTTTTTTCTTTAATAAGGAAATGTCAAATTTAGTTTGAATTCTTAAGAGCAAGGCAAATTAAACTTCTGCCTGACGAGGCCCAAGCGTGACACGGCGTTGGGAAGAGATGGCTGCAGCCCCGGGGAGGTAGGATTGGCCACGATTTTTGTGTGATTTTACACCATTTTAGACAGATCATGCACATGGCATTTATTCCTCATTGTTCATCTCCTTCCCCCTCCTCCTTTTTACCCAGGTGTCTGCTCTCCCTGCCTATAATTCTTTATTGAGTCCTTGGTTTATTTGCTGGAGAAATAAAGTTACTCAATAAAAATATTCAAAATAAAGATACCCAGATAGTAGCTATGTAAGTGTGTATATTTGGAATTTTATCTTTGCAGCGCTAGTCTGTGTTGTAATATCTGTGATATATTGCTGTTCCCTTTACATTATAACAGATTGTCTATTATAGAGGCAAAATTTAATAAGGGCATGTACATTAACATTATGGCATAATTTCCTGGCTGCCAGACAGGAGATATTTTGAATGTTAAACTGTGTTTGATATGTTAATATATGATGTAAGTACCAAAAGGGGCTCTATTAACATCACTTGCTTAAACATTTTCCCATTTTGCTGTTAAGTTAGAGTGAGGGTGGGAAAAAAATATAAGTACTTGGTTCAAGGCAAAGAAATTGGGAGCTATTTGATACACTTTAATAGCAGTCCAGTTGTTACGAGCAATCAAAGAAAATCAAGCAAGTAGGAGAACGCACCTTGTTAATGGTGTAAGTACCAGCAGTGATGAGTCCATGCACAGCAGCTTTCTGCTCAACAGAATAATATGAAAAATAATTGTCACTGTGCATTTGTTCAGCTGGCGGAGTCATAATTTAGAAATAATTTAGCAATAGATGGGCTCTATGAGGCAACCACTCCACCTTGCCTCTCGAATTTATGCTTCTGAGTTATCTGCATGTTTTCTTTTTTATGTAACGTGTGCTATTCAAAGGAACTGCAACAGATCGAGGAAAATTGAGAAGTGCTGCGGTTGTACGGATCAACAACCCTAGAGGAGAACTCCACCCCAACCAGCAACCTTCATTTTGACCAGGGGCAAATTGCTTCTCTTTTCCACTTAGTAGCATCTGTTTGGTTTCTCTACCACCTGCAAACTCTTTTGGTTGGGTGTCTCTTGGTTTGGGTTGGTAAAATCAAGACATGGTGAATCTATGAGATTCTAGACCCCTTTGGAGTTTCAGTAGGTACCAACATGGAAATAATAATAAATAATAATAATAAAAAACCCAATGATAATCAGATACATATGTAAATGTAAATATAACTGCTTAGATAAGCATAGAAAATAGCTTTTTGCTAGACTAGATTAAGGTAGTTTATTAATTTTTTCACAAATCTACAGGTTAGCCAGCTAAAGGGTTTGTCTTCTAGTCCAAGGAAAATCAAAGGTCATGGTTGGACGCCATGATCTTAAAGGTCATATAATATAATTCTATAATAATATAATATAATATAATTACTATAAAGCCTGACAAGACACTGAGGAAACCTTTAAACCAGTCTCTTTGCTAAACCTGGGTACTAGGCATAGTATCTAATCTCCATCCCTCATATTTCTGCATAGATGTATATTGTAAGCTTGTATGTATAATGGCTAAAATACATAGGGATGGTTAAGATGGCACAGATGTATGTTCCCTAGAAGGGTTAATAGCCAGGATTTGAGCTCTGCATAGAGCAGACGCTGAACCACAGCAAACCAGGGATTTTTCTTCATCATTCGGATGTAACGTTTAAAATAATTTCCTGGCTTCACACTTTTTCTACCTTTGGTTCACCAAGGGGTAGGGGCAGAAGCAAAGCGCAGGATGTTGTTAAAAATCAAAAAGGCTGCTGAATTCGCCTTCTGCCCCGAGTCATTGCAGGAATTATTTCCCTTTATGCTCTGTCAATTGTTTGGAGATATTCTGAAAATAATTAAGGAAAACTCTAAATCTGTCCAAGCTTTAGTTAGAGTAACAACACAACCCCCTCTGTCTGCTGGTGTCAGAACTGTCTCATTAAAATCGCTGAGAAAACTTGGGTGGGTTTTTTGGTTGTTGTTGTAATTTGCTTTTTATTTTTTTGTTCTTCTTCTGTTTTCTTTTTGGTTTACATTTTTTGTTGGGTGGTGGTTGTTTTTTGCTAATTAAGCGTTTTATAAGGGTCTCTTCCTGTTCTAGCTGCAGTTTCAGATAACACTTTTCAATCACAAATACACACCGGAGATTTGAGACCAGTAAGAGCATCAACAATTGGAAAGGGCAGTGAAATCTGTTTGGTTTGTTGGGTTTTTTTTCCAGAAAGACTCGAGGGATTTGTAGCTCCAGAATTCTCATATTCTGTCCCGGGTGATAAAACAACCCTCAGAGGACTTTGAACGATTCCTCCTGGCAGGTTGCACACGTTTTCCGGACGTGCGAGGTTTGATTCTGCAAAATTGTTTCACAACAGGAATGTTAAGGTGACGAAGGGGGTGCGAAAATGCAAGGAACGAAGTCTTGCGAAATTCTACGCATTCTGAATCCAAAACTCTACAAGTGCAGATGCGAACGCTGCGCTTCAGCAAGGGAAGGAAAGATGGATGGAGAAAAAAAGCACCAACACACCTATTTTTCTTAGCACTAAAAGGATTCAAATAGCCAATATAACAGTGATTTTGCTGGCTGTGCACACTACAACTTACTCTGCTCCTTTCCAGTCCTACGACCTTTGTATTCTTCATTCACCCCCCCATAAGGATTTCCTAGAACTCCATCCACAAGGAAAAACCCCATCATCATAGTCAGGATTTCAGGTTAACTAAATGCATAAGGTTTTCTTTGCTCTTCTTCTCATTTTCAGCGACTCCCTAAATAAGCTATTAAAACTACGACTGTGTGATTTTATATATTTTTTTAGCAGTTCAGTCTTACAAATTAAATTAGTGTGTGGGCGTTGCAGCAAAAACCTGTGATTTGGTTTTTTAATTTTATTTTTATTTTCAAGATGTTGAACTTGGGCATCACAAATGATGAAACTGCAATCAGGCAACTGATTGAGAGAAAAAGGAGTTTTGACAGAACTAGAGCTGTTCTGCAAAAACGCTTCTGTCCGGCAGCACAGACTTGGGAAACTTGTGGGTTTTTTTCTTCAGCCATCTCATTTCTGCAATTTTCAATTTGATGTCTGAAAGAACTTGGGATATTTCTAGTGCATCAGTCCTGCGAATTGGTGATGTTGGTTGGTGAAGCAACGGCCACTCCGGTTTGGGGAAGGAGAGATGGAAATTAATTGATGGGGAGCAAAAGGGTCCAGTAATTTGCCACAGGAACAGGGAGGAAGAGCTGCAAATAATTTCATCTCCTTCACAGATTTGTATATCACCAAACCATTAAGATTTTTTTAAAATCCAGTGGAATATGACCAATTAAACCAGAATCATTTCCTAATTCCTTCTGAGACACAAGAGCAAAACCAAATTAAGGAAAAAAGCGAATTTTGAGGACAAATAGATGAAAATGGCTCAGGCAATGGACAGCAGTGATTGTATTTGTCATGTTGTGACTGCCAGATAACCTGAAAACCACGTCATTTGTGCGTAATGTCTTTTCCTTAGGGGTAAAGACTCCAATAAAAGAAGTGAAAGTACAGGGTTTGTTGCACAGAACCTGGGCCAGGTGCTACTGGGGCTGCATAATGACCAACAATGACCCAACGGCCACATGTGCTGCGCTCAAGGGAAGGGAAACCTATTGCCATGGGGACCACAAACCCCAGTGCCTATATCATATAAAACCGCCGAGAGAAAATGCTTCATTTGAAATGAATTTCATAATGCACACAGCACTGTAAATTAATTTATCGCAGGCGAATCCAAAGGCTCTCACACAGCATTAATTGTTTCACAGAAATAATGAGGTGCTGACTTTGGATTGGGTGTTGGAGACATCCCGACTTCAGGCTCAAATTTTTAATTTTTAGGATCACAGTAATCTCACTAAATCCACATGGACTTCTGGCATACTCAATCTACGCTTAAGTGACAAGCAGTGTTTAATGCTGGAGAATATCTAATGTTGTAAGTGTAGTCTTAATGGCTAATTAAGAATTTAACAAAAATAAAACCTGCTTAGGGGCTGGTCAGTCCTGAGTGTGACCTGCAGCTCCTGGTGACCGCACATTTACTGAAGAATAGAAGGTTGGATTGATTTTTGTTTTACATTTTTTCCCATGCTATGATAGCATTTCAGAGATTTTCAAGAGTATTAAAGGTACTGCTTAAAGCTGTAAATAACGTCTTTCCTTAAAGCATTATGACTTATTTCTGGTTAATGGGAGATAATTGCAAAGCCCACTCCATAGGTCTCGAAGTTTAAAAGAAAGGTTCAAATTCATTTCCTTGTATGCTTGATCATGTCTAATACGAGAAGATCTCACGGCGATATCTGAAAACAGCTTTATAACTTTGCTTCAACTCTGAGCTCAAATGCCTTGGCTGTTTTTGTTCTTACTCTGGCTGGGATTGCACATCTTGGCCAAAACGCAGGAAAAAATGGTGTACGCTGTAATTGAGCATGAGAGAGAAACAAAATGGATAATTCCAACCGAAAACCATTCGGAGTAATGGATAAGGAAGAAAATTATGAAACTCAAAGAGGGCATGTGTATTAAATCTCTCTCAATTCAAGCCCTGCTGAAATCATTCCTTGCCTTGGTCACGAAACATAAAATGTTTTTGATGAACTATTGGGCACTACATCTCTCTGATTTATTTTGCTTTAGGACTCGGGAAACGCAGTAAACCACATTGACTTCAGCAAAGCAGTCGATACAATGTCACATTCTGAAATTATTGGTTGGGATGAAGATGATGGAGAATAATACAAGAGTCTTGAGGTGGGTACAGAAAGAGCTAAATGATGCCCTTAACCGTGCAAACAGAGCCCTAGGATGATTTTATTTGTGATTTTGATTAATGCAAAAAGAAGTAATGGCATGCAGAAGCACAGTAATTGATTCTGTGGCAGAGTTCGATTAATTTGGGGAGGGTATTGTATGATAACGAAGTTTTGTGGGAGCGCAGAGCCCAAGACCGTCCCTTGCAGTGCCACGTCGCCAGATCACAGTCCGTGCTACACAGTGGTACCCAGGGGACTTTCCTGTGTCCTGGTCACTGAGCGGGTGTCTCCAGAGCCGCACGGTGCTGGGGTGATGGACATGGTGTCCCTTCCAGGCGGGCAGCGGCCGCTGACCCAGCACCGTTCCCACACGTGTGGGCCTGGCTTGGTGCGTATGGACCAGCCACTGGGCTCAGTGTTTCCAAAGGTCACTATTAACGTTTAAATTCTTGTGGGCACTGGGGGAGGTGAGGAGTTTGGGGCTTTGCGTGTCCATTTGTTTTGCCTTTCTGTTTTCTCCAACTTCAGCTGGACACGTCCACTTCCACAGTGACCGAACCTGTGCTGGGACCTGGGGAGGAAAAACCGCAAATCCTGGGGGCAGTTCTGGGCCCCTCAGCTCAGGGCTCAAAATGGCGGCACCAAAATCACCTCAGGGCTCAAAATGGCGGCACCAGGGGTGGCGGGAATCACCTCATGCAAGGCCTTGAGGTGCTGGAATGAGTTGAGAGAAGGGAACGGAGCTGGTGAGGGGCTGGAGCACAAGTGTGATGGGAGCGGCTGAGGGAGCTGGGGGGTTCAGCTGGAGAACAGGAGCTGAGGGGAGACCTTCTGATCTCTGAACTGCCTGAAAGGAGCTTGGAGCCAGGGGGGTCGGGCTCTGCTCCCCAGGAACAAGCGCCAGGAGCAGAGGAAACGGCCTCAAGTTGCACCAGGGGAGGTTGAGGTTGGATCTGGGAACAATTTCTTCCCCAAAGGGCTGTGGGGCATTGGAACAGGCTGCCCAGGGCAGTGCTGGAGTCACCATCCCTGGAGGGGTTTGAAAGGCATTTAGATGAGGTTCTCAGGGTTAGCACTGGAGTTGGGTTATGGTTGGACACAATGATCCCGAGGGTCTCTTCAAACCCACACGATTCTATCCTCATCACTATGAGAATGTCCTGTCCTTTCTTCTCAGCTCCAGTATCGTGGTCAAAGGAAAATTGGTGCTTCAAGAAACTCCAAACACGGGCCTCGTTTCTTTTCCTGAGCTTTGTCTCGTATTTATCAGTGTAATAAAACACCTGCAAGCCACCTCCATAGAGATTTGCTTGTTTGTTGGGCTTTTAAAATATAAATATGCCAGGTGATTTATTTAAGGTTCTCACATCAGGTTCACCTGACAGAACATTGCTGTAATAATTTACAATTTGTTTTCATTTATGCATTCTTTATAGCACATCCTGACAGCAGAAGACCACTAATAAGTAGGAAAGGAATTAGATTAATCCTTTGCGCCATTTATAGAAATTATTTTCCCTTTCCATATCTCAGCTTGGCCCCTAGTCGTATCATTCTTTGCTGAGTTATAACCATGTGGGGGAGAAAAAAAAAATAAAGTATTTTTTTAAGTAGTAGTGATACTCTGGTTTTTCTCACAGGGACAACAAACATCTGGCTTCAAAGATAATGGCTATAACAATTATTTGCATCACAGCCTGGGCTAACTTGCTGGCTCAAAGCAGCTGTTGTCATCTCCCAGGCCCCTAACCTGTCCCCAGCTACACAGCGATGTACGGAATGCTCTGCCGTTCCTCTCTGCGATGCTAAATTTTGAGAAATCCATGTGACGCTGAAGAAAACCAAGGTTGCCTTCTGGATTCATTTTACGTACGTAAATGAATCACGCAGAATCTAAATAAGTAAAGGGAAATATTCACATGCTGCTTCTCAAAAGAGAAATTGCGCTGACAGAGCGTTAGGTGCTGGCGGGTGTTGCCTGTGGAGGGAAACAGTGACCTCAGAGGAACAGAGGTAATAACAAGTCCAGTTGTTCTTGCTCATTATCATGAGAAGGATCCGCAGGGTGAACAACTAGGATATGGAGTTTCTCCAAGTCATGGTTCTGCCGCATTTATTAATATGAACAAACATAAGACACTTTCTTGGTGTTAGTTGGAGCAGTGCTAATTCCCAATGGAGAGCAGGCAGCTGCAAGAAAGAGCTGCATAGAGTCACAGAATCATTTTGGTTGGAGGAGACCATCAAGATCATTGAGTCCACCATAACCCAGCCCTGGCACTGCCCCATGTCCTGAGAACCTCATCTGTCTGTCCAACCCCTCCAGGGATGGTGACTCCAGCACTGCCCTGGGCAGCCTGCTCCAATGCCCCACAGCCCTTTGGGGAAGAAATTGTTCCCAGATCCAACCTCAACCTCCCCTGGCGCAACCTGAGGCCGTTTCCTGTTCCCTGACCCCATGGGGTGTCCTTTGGGGCTCCACTGACCCCCCTGAGCATCCTCCATCCTGCACTGAGAGCTGCACATGGTTACTGAGCATAGAGGGAGGGAACCGATGCCTCAAAGCTGCCCTTACTCACTGCCCAATTTCTTCTAAACTCTGTGCTTCTCCTTCTATATTTCTGTTAAAAAGTGAGGGAGCCAAACAGAAAACATCCAAAGGTCTGATTTTCCAGCTCTGCAATTTAGTCGTGCATTTATAGAAGTTACATTATATTCATCCAGAAAAGGTTATACAGGCAGGAAACCGAAGTGATAAGATCCAGCTGGGACAAACAACTCTTTCCAGTATTGTCTGCTGACCTTCCCATTACCTTCCTGGCAGATTCCAGTCCTGTTCTGTCAGGCAGCTACCAAAACCCACACAGAATGCAAGTTTTATGAATTCCACCATCAAAAAGCTACTGCCATCATTTATTTTAAAAAAAAACCCCTGATACTGGATGCCCGTCCTTTCAATTCTGCCAGACTGTTCCATTACCGTGGCAATCCCACGCACATATATTGGTGCCTATGTGTGTACTGTGGCATTTTTTTAAAACAAAAATAGCTTGAACTGGCTGCTGTGGGTTATTTTGCTTTGTAAAAGGAGCAATTTGGTATGGACAAAAGCTGCATTTCCCCGTGCTGTTACCAACAATAAATAGCTTTCACGTTGTCATCTGTTCTAACACCAGTGTACATATCCAGTGCAAGCATCCTGTCAGACTTTTTATTATATATATCCACGCTCGGGTATATCTCTGCTATATCTTTCAGTACTCCCTTATTTCTGATCCAGATTTATCTCTGTCCCCTCAGACCTGTCATTTGCTCCCTTTTATTACCGTGAAATATTTGCAGGGCGATAACTGAATCATAAAACACAGGTCAGGAAACAGCACCCTGTGTTCACAACATGCAAATCCAGTTCCCCCCCTCCCTTTCCCATCGTTTTCGGCTTTGTGGATTTACAGTGTCTTGTTTTCCTTTCGCCGGGTCCTTGTGCTGTGTGATGTTTCTCATATTTAGAGCTTGGCAGGCTGAGAAATGTGATCTTGGTCCTAGCAACAGACTGCAGTCTTGGCACAACTGCCTGCACAGATGCAAATATACTGCAAGAGCTCGTTATCTGAGGAACCCTTCACTCTTCGAAAGCAAACAAACCTCTTTTTTCCCCCTCCCCATCTTCCCATCGCACTATGCAAGACAAGAGGGGTCTTCTTTTGGCCTGAAAACGTATTTTTTGTAATCCAGACTCTTCATTTCAGACAAACGCTGAATCCGCTTTGGAATGGAAGAAGCTGAAAAAATTCTCATTCACTGACCAGAATAGAAATAATATCAAGGCTGTCTATGGGTGAAAGGACTGACAATATGAGGGATGGATGATGCTGTTTTCATGCTCCTGTGCTCTACTAAATAGAGAAAAGTCTCCAGCTGTGAACCAAGGGACAGACAGAGCAGGAGCAGAGAGCTTGGGAGGGCAAAACAAAACTTCCGTAGATCTTATTTTTTGCACCATAAAGCAGAGAGGAAACTGAGGCTAAAATGTTCTTCGTGCCTCTAGGGCATGAGTAAAATCTTTGCATCTGCTGTGATTTTTTTAAGCGCGAGTTGAACTGAGGTGAAAGGATGCTGAGGAAGCGAAGAAGGATGAAGCTCAGAACCAGGGCCATAATCAAAATTTGGTGTGCTGCTCACCGTTGTCATAACCGATACCACCACCTAAGCCACATCAGGGTCTCAGTGACATTGGAGGAAACACAGCTCTCCGAGAATGGTCTTCTTGCCTTCTTTTCTTATTGTGTTCTCCAGCCGAGATGAACCAAGAGGAAAAGGAGACAGCAATTAGGAACTAAAACCAGCATCAGCAGCGTTAGACCTTCTGCCAGCAGACCCAACTTTGGGAGCAAGACTTCAGGTATTTAGCCAGATATTTCATTTCTAAGTGCCTGCCACATGAAATGAACCCAACGAAAAGTTATTGGAGGAAAAAATGAGGGTGCACATGACAGCACCGGCATGCACAGAGTTTCTTTTAAGGATAAAAGTTGACAGCTGTTCATGATGGAGCAGAAGGATCTTTCCTTCGAGCTTACCGAGACACCTCCCCGAGTTCAATGATTTCTCTGCTGGCTCAAGGGTAGATTTAGAGGCACCAGCTGCAGGAAAAATGCTCAGCCCCCTTTTTTTCCTTGTGGGATTCCCACAAAGTTCCCCAGGGACCACCAAACAAGCCCCAGCACACGAAGATGTCCTGTGAAGCAGGACAGAATTTTTTACTTCTCTTATATACTCTCTAGCACAAAATTTTCAAACTAGGGAGATTTTTAAAAAAAAATCATTTCATTAACAAAAAGAAAAGGAGAGGAAGAGAGTGTAATTAGAAAAAAAAAAATCTAGTTGGTGAATGTTGTCAAAACTCAACTCCGTGGAACAATGGAGAACGAGCATTATTTAAGGGTTGACCAACTTTATCTTGAATTCCCATCGTCCATCTGAACATTTGCTTTCAAGAAAATCTATGAAGTTCATTTAAAGTCTGTGCAATAGGAGTCATTAGTCTTCCCTGTCAAAATTATGGGTACTGTAAATTTGTCAGCTAGGACTAGAGGGATTTTTTTTTTCTTTTTTTTAAGAGATGAAATCACTTTTGGAAATACATTTGGCCACATGCATTTTGATAACGCTAACTGATCAAAGGTAACTCTGCCAGAAACGCCTGCAGGGAATTTTAGCAGGACTTGAGTTGCCGTGTCAGTTTGGAAATGAGGACAGTAGCTGCAAAATTATTTGGGTATTTTTGAGCTTTAACCGACACCTTATTTTAGATTTCATTCAAAATGGGCCTAAATGCACAGATCCCTTGGGAAACAGCTCAGGGGTGCTTGTAGGCGAACATTATTTGTTGGTATCTGATTTCTGTGGGAGGGCAGATTTGCTTTTAGATCTGGATGGGATGTCTCAGTATTGCGGGTTTGGGGATCTGTAATTACTGTCGTGCTGGGATCTCTAATTACTGCCCTTCCTAACGGTGTCTTTTAAAGGTTTGTTGTTATTTCAGCCGGAGAAGGTGCAGCTGGGTTCAGTAAAACTCCAGCTTTCTGACCACTCATTCCCTGTTAGCATCAAACTCAGAGAATAACGTTCTCTTTTGCGAGGTTGGAGCAGTTTTAAAAAGCGAGTTACATGTTTTATACCACAGTTCCTACATTGTTGTACTGTTTATCCACTCTAGCTGAATGTAAATTAAATTGTTAGTCAAACAATTTTGCGATTTATTTCTGTCTCTTCTAACAAAACCCCCGGAGATTTTTTTTCACTTCAAACTATATTTGAAGTTTGGTATCCAAGGGACCATTTTTCAGAGATCATGGCAATTCATATATGTTGTCAGGCAATCGTATAAGGTAAATAGTCAAGGTAAAGCTCAGAGCTAGCTGCTGTACAGAGGGAAAAAATCAGCGTTACTCTAGATACATAAATTGCATCACCTAATGCATGGCTAATCCTAAATGGACATTCTGTTTCATTACTGAAATCTTTCAGTCCTCCTTTTTCCCCAGATAACACAGATTTCCCCCAGTTTTTCCACCTGAAACAAACTTTGTGCGGACACGCTATCCATGTTTTTATTTAATTTTCTATTTCACCATTTCGCTGCTGTGGCAGAAAATAAAAAACCAAAACGCTGGCATTTGTTTTGTTACCCAATAAAGAGGATTGCCCCACGTGCTGTAAAAATCATATAGATAGCATTTTACGTTCAAGTTGTCACATTCTTAATATCCAGATATTAGGATGCTAAATATAAGTAGAAATCATAAATATGATGAATTAAATAATAAAAATCATAAATATGATGAATTAAATAATAAAAATAGCAATAATTATAAAAACTTTTAAAAATTTGACCTCATCTGTCAGCCAAGACAAAAAAATAAGTGCTGTGAGCAAGCAGATAGCGAAATTAATTCCTTCCCAGATCTGTGTGTTTCTTTGCAAAAGATGGCAGGACCATCATCTTAAATTGTGCAATCTTACAGAAACAGGAGAGGCGAATAAATGACAGCACTGGAAGCTCCTCCGCGTGCCCTCTCGCTCTTTCAAACCAGAAACCAACAGCCTAAAATACTTGAATAAAAACCTTTGCTCCGTTTCACGCCCTTTGGAAAAATGCACGTCCACGTATCTTGGATAACATCTTTTCCTTCTCTGTTTTGAGTACTTAATTCAGAAATACAGAACGACAAATACTTGTAAGCATTATACAGTGTAGCAAGTCTCATTTTATAAATGCCCTTACGAAGCATTGTGAGTTTTGTAATGCCTCTTCCTTCACATTTGAACTAAACATGAACAGAATACACTTCTCCACAGGGAAAAAACCCAAATAATAAAAACTTTTCATTTAGACAGTGTCAAAATTCTAATTTTAAACGCTAATGCTATTCAAGAGTTGCAAAGCAAAAATTGTTTTCACAGGGAAAAAAAAAGACAAGCCGTACGAAATACCATTCAATACTGTTAAATCTTATTTTGTTAGTCCTTTAGTACTTCTGAAATGATGGTTTGCTAACTGAAATCCCACCCAAACCCAAGTGAACTTGCCTCACAGCTGATCCTTATGAACCAGACAAAGGGAATGAAGATCCTGGCTGAGCTCTGTGGGGTAGATTGGGCACCCCCGACCTGCAAAGACATCAACAGCAGAACAGAAATGGCTTTTAAGCCATCAAAGTCCTTTCCCCCCCACCCTCTTATATTTGGCCTTTGCTTTTCATTTCTGTATTTTGTCAGGCTAATGCTTTATTTTCTTTTCATCGCACCATTATACAGGAGAATAAACTGCTAACTTCGGTCTCTGTATTGTGCAAGAGAGGACGTGTCACGTCGCAACGTGTGCTCAGAAATGACGGCGGGAGTTCCACTTCTCAAGTCCTTTTTCCACACTCGATGTAACACTGAGGATCCCTCAGGACACTTTAAGTCCCTCTGCATTATGTTTTCCTAGCATTTTTATTTTTTTTTTAAATATTTTTTTAATGCAGCCTATTCACCCTATATCTAGTACTATATCCTGCTTTCTACGTGCCATTTCCATCTGCCCAAATTGCGCCAGCTGTTTGACTTCAGATTGCACCTGAAGCCACACGGATAAGGTGAATTAATTGCCTGCCCTTTACAGATTCAAAGACTTCTCCCCCCAGTCGCGAGTTCTGTTCTCAGATAGACGTATTAACCCTCCCATGGAAAATACAACCTCCATCTCTGAGGGGGAATACAAGTGAGCAATTAACCAAAGCCACTGACTGCTTTTTACCACCCGATTCTCTAACGGGGCTTTGACTTGATGATATATACGTCTTCGGCCTACATGGAGCAGAATTTTAAAGGGAGTTGTAACAACTGGGAATGATCGGAGAGCTTTCCCAGAAAGTAAATGGCGGAGAAAATGACGTGCCACTACCTGAGAGGCCGTTAATGCCTGTCAGAAAAAGAAAGGTTATTTAACGCCAGAGGAATTGATGCTGTACTTAGGCCAGCCCAAGTGCTCATCCTGCTGGTGAGATAATCTGCGAGTCCGCAAATCCATTTCTGAATCATCATTGAAGCCGGAAAACTTTCCCAACTTCTGTTCCTAGCCGGGCACCAACAAACAGTCTGTATGGGAGAAAAGTTGGATAATTCTGGGTTGCTGTTGGCTTTCATTTCTACTTTTCTTGTAGTCCATAAAAAAGCACCTTTCACCGTATTTTGAATTTGCGCTGGAGCCGCCTGCCAATCCATCAACGTCAGGGAGCCACAGCTCTTCACACCTCTAACCCATCTACGCCAAAGAAATTCCGCATTGTAGCTACATGCTCAGATAAAGAGAAATATCGCATTTTTTGGCAAGCTACCACGACCAGAATGCACATTGACTACCCAACATATAGAAGAAAAAAGGGGGACCGATGATTCGGCTACCAACAGAAATGTTCTTGGTATTTAAACTTGTTTTGAAGGCTACTAAAGGCAACAGGAGTTTGCCTCCCTCATAACCCAGGCATATCAATACAAATCACACTTGGCTGAAATTACGTGTGTTTGCATCCGGCTTTAATGCGTGTTAGTGGAAACTATTAAATCTAAGACGCTGTCTTTTCCTTCCTTTATATGCCCACCTGGGAAATATGGAGGATGTAAAACTCTGCTAAGATCAACTTTCCTTGGCAGAAATATTTTTATTATCCCTCTATTTCTTAATACCCAGCGCAAATGTTGAGGAAAACTAGTCCCACATAAAGAAACTAATTTGCCTCCTCATCGTTATAGTCACAGGGATTCCATTGCAGCAGTCGGAAAGAAGTGAGGGGATATTAAAATCTTTAGATAACTGTCGGCAATTACATGAGGCTGGAAATATTGCCTATAAAGGGAGCTGCATTGTTTGTGACTGTCCAAACAGCAATAGGCAGGTAAAACGCGCGAGTCTGGTCCGCACACCATCAAAATTCAGCAGAAAACCGCTGTAGCGTATTAGACACCACTCGTCTCAATTAGGGACAATTAGCAGTGCCACTGTGCATATGAGTGAGACAGATTATTGTGGCGCCAGAGACAAAACAGCTTCAGAACAGGAAACAGAATATGGCTTTAATGTCCTTAAGTGTTGTTTGCGGCAATTCATAAATGTTTCGCGCCGCGTTTATCTGAAATTTATGATGTTCCGAAGCAAACCAACGCAACTTGCCAAAAAGAAAAAGCAAAGTGCCGAGAGAGAAAAAGAGAACGATACGGCCAACGAGCTTTCTGCTCAATCGGGCGATTACAAAAATCTACCTTTCCAGAAAATAAAGGGAGAGCTGACTGCAGCTGTCAAAGCTGAAACACAGCCGGGTCCCTCCTACTCATTTGCCACACAATAGAAAACCCGGTAAAATTACTATGATAGCGAATTCAAGTATTACGCTATTTAAAAGCATTTTCTTTTAGCAGTGAGAACTTTCAAATCAGTAGTTTCACAGCGTCGGGTGGCGATGAGCATTGAGATTGAGATCAAGATCAAAAAATGTAATTCACTAAATTCTTGCTCTCTATTTTGGGTGTTATTAGTCGGAAAGAGCTTTTTCTCTACCTCAGACTTGGGGCTACTGCTAAGATTTGAGTCGGGGTCAAGAAAACTAAAGGCTCAAGGGCTGAGGAAGAGTCTGGGTGTTGCCTGGACCTGAACCCGAATAGCTGATTGAAGAGAAGGAGCCGTCTCCCGTAGCAACTGTTTAGATTTTGGGTTGGAGATGTTCTTCATGACGAAAAGCAAAGACTGCACAAAGGATCTTAGCGGTTTATGTCAACAGAGCTGTGATGATCTGCAAGAGAGCTGATGTCAGTTAAGCACAAAAGAAGTTCTTAGTCCTTGATGCATCAAGTCAGACTCGGGTGGAAGGAAAGTTCAGAGTCAAAAGGTTAAACTAATATTGTATGTTCCTGGAGATAAAGAAGGAAAAGATGTCATCTGGTCCCGAGGACAGTAATGATATCAGTGGGAAATGTTCGTCCCCAAGCTCAGATTTAGTCTTGGTTTAAGGCTGGGCTTAGGTTTAGAAAAAATGATGCAGCAGAAGCAGTTTGGTTCGGCCAACGTATAGACTGGCCCACAGACAGAGGAAGGGTTAGATGTCAAATAAATGTTTCATTTGGGGAGAAATCACTGAAATTTAACTCTGTCTACCTGGGACTGCACTCCAGTCCATCTTAGAAAGGAATTAGCACCTGGGTAAAGTTTTGTTTGCTTGGGTTTTTTTCTGAAGAAGTGTACAGAATTAGGAAAAAGGCTGATGCTTTTAGCTAGACTACCGTTATTCCAAAATCCTGAATTCATTACTCAGACCAAACTCCCAGAGACTTCATAATTTACTCCATTTTCATTAATGCGTCTTGTACAAGTACAAACCTTTACGAAACTGAAGATAAATATACTCAGGAACAGAATACGTTTCCCCTAAACCACAAATTTAACACAGAAAATCCTTCACAGACTTTGAATTTCCTAGAGGTGTGACTAGGAGAACTGCAAGTCAAAATAACGATCCTCTGTGTGTTCGCTTGAAAGCGGATCTGAAACCTTCAAAAAAGACGCGTTCTTGTGACCAGACCTGCCATCGTATCAGTTGTTATTTCACACCTGTACCTTTTCTTCTGCTTTAAATGAAAGTTAAGAAAGGAACACTAACTAAAAGTAACCGCAAAGCTTCGTTTGTGCAATTAAAAGAGAGAGAGACAAGGGGAGGCTCATCTGTGCGGACCAAGTTCAGTAATTACTGCTCAACCTTCTGCCAGCTCGTTGTTCTCCCAGCAATTCTTTATCCGATGGCCTTTCCAGAGATAGAGAGATGATGTTCTTCATCTTCCTTTGTCCGACAGTGAACCTGAAATGGATCTCACTGAGGCAAATGAGCCAGAATAGCCAACAGCTTCGCTTTCACCCCCGGGGAAAAAGTGACTGAGTGGTGCCCAGCTGGGAACCCACTCAAACCATTCTGGATCCACATACTGCGTTTCTGATTCTCTTAGACAAAGACCACGTCTCACCCAGCAGTTACCACCATTCACTATTTTAATCTTATTGCTTAAAACCATATTTTTACTTTTGTCTCATTAACGACTACATTTTCCATGGCACATGTATTTTTGCATGTATTTGAAGTGTCACCTTGGTTTCAGTACCAACACAATGCATCATTTCCTCAGTTCTCGCTAAAGCCCATTGTAAATCGGTAACGTCAGTTTAACATTTAGACGTGTCCCTTTAGGCCATTCTCAACTCATTCCGTAGATGGTTCAAGTCTTCTGCATCATCAGCCTGTTCTTCAGCTGAAGAGGGCAAAGCACTTTCCGGTTCACCCTTGAAGATCTCTCCCCATCCAATTCGCAAGTGAAACTGCCTTCTTGAAAAGTCTCACCCAGCATTTCTGTTTGGTGGGACTCGAGCTTTCCTACAAGCCCTGACACACGGTTAATTTGCAGTGATGGTGTCTCAAGAGTAGAATGTAGAAAAAGGAGTGGCCGAGCCTTCTCTCACTTCCCAATACTCTACATGATAAGACCACCTTTTCAGTGCCCATATTTGATGAATGGGAGTGATGAAGCAAAACATCATCCAGCCCATGCTCTTCCCATACGCCTGGAAGGCAAAGTCAGGGTCCTGTCCTGGGTCATTCTTCATTTGCGCTGAAATCTGAAGAGTGTCCGATCTCCAGATTGAGCTCTGGATGAACGACGGGCCTCACTCACTCTTTTCTGTCAAAGCCTGGAAAGCTGGTGACAACTTCATCCCACATTAAAAAGGCTGCAGGTAAGATAGTTACCTCGTAGAAGCCACAATCTTCCCACGTGTCCTCAAAACCAGTGGTGAGACACATGCCTACAGTAGCTGGGCCATGACGCTGTGTCAAGTTTTATTTAGTTGCACGTGAGGATGGACTTGTCTTCCGGAAGGCATAAGCTCCTGCCTTGAACAAAAGAGCATGCCTAATCTTCCAGGACTAAAATTAGTCTTTATGAACACACTTCCATCAATGCTAAGCATTTTCATGTGACAAGTGGCTATTGCTGTTGCACTACCGCGTTGGGCGAACGTATCAAGTGCCCCGGCAAGAATTCTGCGTCATCGTCATCCGTTTGTCTTGTAGCCGTATGTTCGGGAATTTTGTCTTTCGGTTTGCGAGCAGCTTGTAGTGCCTGACACAAATGCTTTTATTGAAAGCCTTGTTATGTATTCCTTCAACTACTGCTCCTGGGCACCAGCAAACATCACTGACCATCTTCATTTTGCAGTGTATCTATCTCCCTCTTTTCTGTCTGCTCACCCAGTCTTTCATTCATTTATTACTGTCTATTTTATCTCTGTTCCATTTTGCCTTATTAACTGCACAAATTCCTGTTTTCTTTTTGATTGCTAACACATCTGAGAAGCAAAAGTTTCAGTAGATCCATCTCAGTCTCTCATTAACTGCCAAGTCACTTTTTGTTATATTTGGCTACCTCAGTTTGATGAATCGCGGCTTATGCAGAAAGGAAGTTGCCAAATCCGGGGGGTTTGGGATGGAAAGGGTCCCTCCTGGTACCCAGGAGTCCATGGACACAAATGCTGCTGATTCCCAGCCCCCTTCTCTTCATCTTCATCCATCTTCAGCCTTGATCCCTGCCTGTCTCCATTGTAATCACCACCCAAATAAACATCCTGCCCTTAATTATTTGTTTTTCTCCGTTAGGTCCAGCCTTGCAACATCTGCACCAACATTGGGTATTTCTAATGTTGTCACCAAAGGCTTTGACTTACCCTGTTTTCCCGAAAATGAGACAGGGTCTTATATTAATTTTTGCTCCAAAACTTATTATTGTTTTACATGTATAGCTGCCTGGACACTATTTAAATTGACCTTTTATTTTATGAACTGTAAATAGGGCTTATTTTTGGAGTAGGGCTTATATTTCGAGCACCCTCAAAAATCCTGAAAAATCATGCTAGGGTTTGCTTGCCTTCGCCTGGCAGATTCGTTCCCACAGCGAGAGGCACAAAAGATGCCATTTCTTCCATTTTAGTGAACGATTCGGTTCACATCCGGCATCAACTAACAAAATCATCACTGATAAAATTCCTGGTAAGAGACAATCAGACTTTTCAGATCTCTCTGCAGCCGTAAGGTGGTCGGCAGGCGCCTCCCCCTTCCAGAAATGACGAGATGGTGCACGCAAACTCACCGCACTTTGAACACCAACGGCAGCTCTTATTTCCCTATGGTATACTAGAAATGCTTTGAAATCTGTTATAAAGGCATATTCTAAAAATGAAATTACGCAAAGGCCACCTTTGTTTGCACACACTGTTAGGCAGTGCCTTGGTAATTCTCCTCACATCCTGCTAGATTGCCCTAACAGATCACTGTGTGGATTATTTCAAAGTTACTATTTTATCCAAGGGCCAAATACCTGTATTAACCTGTGCTTTAGAATAGAATTTAGTTGCGCAATTACAGTTTCTATCATTTCCCTGATTCACAACATTAGGTCCGAGAAAACGACACCGTGCGAATTCATCTGCGCTGTCACGCTTCCTACGACCAGATGCGTCACCTTCCTCATCGCCGCTGCGTTGCTTTAAATAGTCTCCCGCCCAACTAGAAATGGATGCTTTTTATTTCCTTTATTTTCTAAGCAAAAAAAAAAAAAAAAGTCTAAAATTTTCCACAAGTTATTTAGTGAATATATTATTATATATTACACCACGGAGAGAAGTTGTTACTAACTGTCATCGTTAAAATGCTTGGATGGCAGAACTAGCTTCTAATTTTAGAAAAATAAGAGTCATTATCTGGACTCAACGAACTCGGTTCCTACGGAAGTCGGACAAATTGCTGCAAATTGTCTTTTCTTATTACTTACAGGCCCACAGTTTGGAAAGAAATGATACATAACATTTCAGGAAAAATGTGTGTGAGTAATATATACACACATGCATATGTAAGTAGAAATATATACATTAAAAATATATATATGTAAAATATAAATAAAAATACCCAAGTGTAAACAGAAGTATATGCATATGTAGGCAGAAAATGACTGTTTATCATAATCTAACCTCTGAACTTTATAGTACAGTAGCTCCTTTCACATCCATGGAATTGTTGTATTACCACTAATATCCATTCTGGTCCTGTGGCTGATGTCGGATCACTTCATTTTTATCAATTAAAGAATGGTCCTCACACATTAAATAAAATTCATTAAAAACACACATGCACAAGTCCACACACATTATATTCAGATACATCCACATGCCCACGACACACAAGAAGGAAAGAAGTGGCTTCTACAGTAAACAAATACAAATCAAATAGGCTGCAGAAGTCTAGAGAACGATTCGATATTGAAAAAAGCACCAAGATTTATTGCTGGCTGTGACCTCAGGTCCCACAAACACTGCATAACTCAGGTGGATGTGCAGCTAACAACCAGAAAACGTCCATTGCAGAGCACAGGATCTGGCCTTATTTCCTCAGTACTTCATCCTTATTAGACTATATGTTCTTAATACATTATCACATACCGAAATCCTAAATAAAGAAAAGACAACCAGCAGGCATGTCTGTCTTTATTTTTTTGTTTCCCTCTGTCCTAAATACCTCAGCTTACCTTTTCATCCCTTGCTTTTGCCCTCTTCTAAAGCTTCTGATCACATCAGCTTCCCCCAGCAAATTCAACATTACTGTTCTGTCCGTACCTTGTCAGAAACGTGCGACGAGTTCCTTCTCCACCATATTTTCCCTGCAGCCCTGGATAATCCCTGTACAGGTAACAACATATACATCTTCCCTTTTCAGTCCGGTAGTCCGAATTAGCATTATTTGGCCTCAGAATGGCAGTTTCACAAGATCTACACACATCTTTCTCTTTTTCCCCCCTAATAAATCTTGCTGAACAGAACCCTCATAAAAGCAATAGGAAAAAAAAAAAAAGAACGCTTATGCTTGAGGTGAATGTTAATTAATTTGAGAGGATATTAAATTTGCTTATTAACACTTCACAGCCTGCATTTTTCCAAAAAATAACATTGCATATCTTGATGCAAATGATGTGTTTTTTGCATATGTTGTTGCTCCAAAATGAACGTAATTCAGAGCTAAACATATCTCCAATATAGCAGAGCTGGTCTCACGTAACATAAATCTGCAGACCGTTGTGGGTTAAAGAAAAGGATTCTTGGAATTTTCACCTTTTTAGTACGTTGGTGCATTTTCTTGATGTGGAAACTATGGACGGAGAAATGTTGTTGCTGAAGAACTGTTAAAGCTGGTTTTGACCATGTGTTCCATCCATGACCATCAACCATAGTGGTCGTCCTTTAAAAAATATTGTAATATAAAAAATGAAAGTCAACCTGCCTATGCTTCACTCAATGATCGTTTTTATTTTTTTAAGAAAACTGTTCCCAAGGCAAATAAATCTGATTTCTATTTCATCTCACAGCCTGGCAATGATTCACTGGGATGTTTCGTGGTTGACATGTCCCTTCTTTAGTCAATATATAGGGCATCATGTACTATTATAGGGAAAAAAACACCCAAAGTGCTGCAGAACAATCCTCAAATGGTCTAGCAATGTACTATAGGAAATTATATATGATACCCAGGCACTTTTAGCCATGAAAAGACGGGAAACAAGACCAAAGAGAAATTTTACAAAACCACGTTTGACACAGGAAGGAAAATAGCCCCCAAGTAACCTCCAGCCAAAATTATTTGGGTGTAAGATCGGTTGAAAACTGATGGCAAGAGCAGCAGAGGAAATGAGCGGAGAACTGGGAAGAATCATATTCCGTGTCTCTTATCAGTGATTACAACTATTGACCGAGAAAGAAACACAACCACGCGGCTTAAAATACTCGTGAGAGGCATTCGCTGGGGAAAAGTGAGGCTGGAAACGCTGGGATGTACGTGTGGTGATGACTTTCACACATATTTATCAGACCCTCTAAGAAAAGAGCCAGAAGTAACATCCAGAATAATTAAAAAACGAAGCCATAATACTCAATATGCCAAGAAAGGTGGTGTAACCGCTGTGATATTCTCCTCTTTTCAAGGAATAAAGATTCTCTAAAATATTCCCATTTTATGTGCACCTAAGGAAAGAACTGACTGGATTTCAAGCTAGTCTAGGGCAAACATCCCATACAAAATAAAGTGCCCTTTCATCAAGCAATATGCAGAGAAACAAATCTGTGAGTATGCAACAGTCTCTGATAAATGCAGCAATTAATTGAGACACAAAGGGGTGGCGGAGATAACATTGTGCTCTGAAAAAGCTTGGTTGCTACAATAGAAATTAAAAACGTGGGAGAATGGTTGGCTAAGAACATACACTGTAAGGAAACAGTTCTGCAGAGCAAAAGGTAAATTTGCACCTGAATGCGTACAGATGTAGAACATGACTGAGATATGAGAATGAATGGAAAACATGCCTTTGAAGAGAAAAAAAAAGATGCAAGGCAGACAATTTACCAGATATCAGTGAAACCTTTAGCCACATGTCACGGAAGAAAGAAGAGATCTACAAAAGCAACCAATTTAAACCCTAATTTGAAAGTGGAGTGAATGCATCAGTATTTCTAATGATGAATAGAAAATGAACACCACGGAGAATCAGAGAAATTATACACAACCACAGGGGCCCCTTATTCTCCTGCAGCATCCCCATGGCCAGGACCCAGCTTCCCAAATGAAATAATTCGTTCTGAGTTCATATCGATAGAAGTGGGTACGAGCAGCACAGCTAAAAGCCGCTTCCCACATGTAGCCTTATAATAGTCATAGAAATAAAGACAGCAGAAAAAAAACCCCAATTTGCTAACACCTCTGCTTTGACAAAGTGTTGCAAGAAGTCACTCGCAAAATTATTACTGGATTATTTATTTTTTTATTCCCTTGCTGACTAATTAGCTGCTGATGTCCATTTTCGGTTTCCAGGAGCCCTGGTGTTATCTGACAGCTGAGGATATTCGGTGGATAGTGCCTAGAAAAGAACTACGTCTCATCATAACCAGGGTTATAACAGAAATACGCTGGTTCGCTCTGCAGTGGAAATCACCACGCAGATTTAAGAGCCAGCGCCAAAGCAATGATTTTGGCTGTTTTACAAGGCGTAAATCAACTTTTTAAGGCAGTAAAGTGGCTATTGATCTCTGTACATACCTGGGCTAAAGAAAGATTGAACAGATGAATATTACTGTTGTTGTTATTATTATTATTATATTATTATTATTATATTAACATATTATATATAATACATAATTATATATTATATGTAATATTATAATATAGAATATAAAACTATAATATATAATATATATTTATTATAATATTAATATATTATATTATGTTAAATTAATATATTATATATTATTATAATAATTTATTTATTTTATTTGCTTTATTATTTCTACCCTCAAATGCAGTCTGAAGTGGCGGCTCTTTCAACCTGAGGCTGCTTATAAGATGTCAAACACCTTTGATTTGAAAGGTCTTGCATCACCAGTCTGAAAGAGGTATTAACTTGGCGGTGGATTCAATACAATTACCAAGGAGAAGGAATTGTTTCCACGGCTCCTTCGATGCAGCCTGGGAGATTCTCCTACATCTAGAAGAAATTTCTAGACATTCTAGAAGATCCGGAACTACTTCTGGAAGTGACGCAGAGCTCGAGCTTATGCGTGAAAACTAGAGACCAAACCAACACAGGAAAGGTGTTTACTACAGGCAAGTAGTCAAGGGGAGGATGCCAATGAAACGTTCTTACTTTAACTAGAGCAGGGGTGTCAAAATCACATTCACCGGGGGCCACATCAGCCTGGCGGTCGCCTTTGCATCAGTCATCAGGCTGGCAGACCTTGATCCTGCCAGGGGAGTTCAAGCACCCTGACATCAGCTGGGAAAATGGCACAACAGGCTGTAACAAGTCTAGGAGATTCTTAGAATCATAGAACTATTTAGGTTGGAAAACACCTTTACAATCCCTTCCAATCCCTAACAGTGATCATCACACTGTGAACTCCACAATTACCCCATGTCCTGAGAACCTCATCTCCGTCTGTCCAACCCCTCCAGGGATGGTGACTCCAGCACTGCCCTGGGCAGCCTGTTCCAATGCCCCACAGCCCTTTGGGGAAGAAATTGTTCCCAGATCCAACCTCAACCTCCCCTGGTGCAACTTGAGGCCGTTTCCTCTGCTCCTGGCGCTTGTTCCTGGGGAGCAGAGCCCGACCCCCCTGGCTCCAAGCTCCTTTCAGGCAGTTCAGAGATCAGAAGGTCTCCCCTCAGCTCCTGTTCTCCAGCTGAACCCCCCAGCTCCCTCAGCCGCTCCCATCACACTTGTGCTCCAGCCCCTTCCCCAGCTCCGTTCCCTTCTCTCAACTCGCTCCAGCACCTCAAGGCCTTTCATGAGGTGATTCCCGCCACCCCTGGTGCCGCCATTTTGAGCCCTGAGGTGATTTTGGTGCCGCCATTTTGAGCCCTGAGCTGAGGGGCCCAGAACTGCCCCCAGGATTCGCGGTTTTTCCTCCCCAGGTCCCAGCACAGGTTCGGTCACTGCCCTGGGCCTGCTGGCCACACCAGTGCTGGTCCCAGCCAGGATGCTGTGGCCTCTTGGCCACCTGGGCACACACTGGCTCGTGTTCAGCTGCTGGCAACACGCGTTTGTAGCCCAGAAAGCCAGTCCTGGGCTGGATGATCTTTCACGGTCCCTTCCAGCCCAAACCATTCTGTGAGTCTGTGATTCTCTGATTGCTAAACCCCTGGTGCTGTATAGGGACAGCTGCAGACTGGAAGGTGAGTTTCTCCTCCACTGTCCCATTGCCATGATTGTTGAAGACCATAGCCCTGTGCTGCCTGTCCAGGATAGGCTGACTAGATCATCCAGCACTGGAAAATGCAGAGATTTCTGTCTGTTCCTACCTCAAAAATGCAAGCACTAAGTCTTAAAACTCTACCAAAACATACATTTAAGAGATTATAAGAAACTCATCTTGTCTAGAACAGATAATGCAAATTTGGCTTACAGGGAAGCAGAACTGCCCCCTTTCCAGTTCAATAACAGAGAGCACAGCAAAATGCGAGAAGAATTTTGGACAGTGAGCCATAATATATAGAATTTTAGGTTAAATTTATGCTGAATTCTTCAGGTAGCCATTTAGGCAAATGAAAGGTAGTAAGAAGAAATGAGTATGATATGAAAAGTGTATTCAGTCATCTGAAAAGTAGCCTGGTGGGGACCCAAGCTCTAGATAAAGTGTAGAAAGTTGAGAAGGTTGCTTTTTTAATATTTTTTCTTCTAGACTGGAAGATTAGAACAGAATTAGTGTGCTACAGTTGTTATTTGTAATGTCAGGATTTACAACACAGATGTGTTTGAAATGCCATCCAGCGATATTGGAATACAGTATAATTAAAAAAAAAAAACCCAGTCTTATCAGAGGTTTGTGCTGTAACTACTGACACGTAACATATGTGAGTCTCCAGTGCCTTGCACACTGGGAAAGCACTGACATCTGTTCAAAATGATGCACACGATGCCAGAATAAAGCATTACAGATCGCACCTGCTTAAATAGGTTTTTTACGGGATGAAATAAGAACACTCCAAGCCCTAAGTCAAAGGAGCTTTTAAAAAACATACCGAGAAGAAAAGTTTATTTCACCTTCTCAGTTAATACTGTGAATTGCAACCAGCAACTCAATGTACAGGGATAGCGATATATCTTAAAAAACAAAAAAAAGTGGGGGATTTATTTCATCATGGAAGAAATTAAAAAATGCAATGTGTACATTGTCTGATTTGAAATCAATTTGTGTGGTGGAAATTACTGAATTGAAATGGCAGGATTGCTAAAATGTCACATTATTTTGGGGTCACTCAAAAAAGGCATTTATGGAAGTGCTTGGTAATTGTTTTAGATAAGTTTGGGGTCACACTGGACTTCATAAATTCATTAGACTTTCACATCTTATTATCATAGTTAAAAAAAATTAAGGAAGTAAACTGAAAACATGTGTAAGAGTTGATCTACAGACATGCTTATTTAGACTCATAACAGGTATTTGTATTAATATGTATAGACATACATTAGTAGTAGATTGCAAAAGATTTTGCAAAGCGTAAGGATCAGTATCTCTAGTTTATCAATGGAGAAACAGAAACAAAAGGCAAATCATCTAACGGCCTTATTCATATCGCGTTCATTATATTCTAGTCTAGAATCAGAAGGAAATAGAGGGAAACGGGCTAAAAAGCATTTAAAATCAAACATGTTTATTCTGCCAAGCCTCCTCACTGAATCCTTTCCTATTCTGACCATGCACACTTAGAGATTTGATGTTTTTTTTCTCATTTTCACTCTCAATTTCCCCCTGGCATGTCTAAGACACCTCCAGAAAAAGACAGATAATGAAGCCGATGTGGTCTAATAGAAGTATCTGTTGCAGTGTTGAACAAACTCTCCGAAATAGCTGAGTTCCAACTAACACTTACCCAAGCAGAACGCTCCTTTTCCTCCATTAGCTCATTGCTGTGTTGCTCCTTGATCAACTCCTCCGAGCTTTTTAGTCATAATGAAGGAAATTGAGGCTAATGAGTCGAAAGGGCAGCAGTGATTGATTTGTAACGTAATTCCTGACCTTCTGGAGGGCAATCTGGAGAAAAGGCATTGCCAAGAACAGGTGAGGCTGTAAGAAAGAATGGGAAGGTTGTGGTTTGAAGCGATCCAGAAGCAGCAGGCGGGGAGGTTACGCAAAAGGTTTCGATCCGCGTGGTGAACAGCACTCAACGCCTGTTGATTCGAAAGGGGCTGGTTCACTCGGAGAATTTGAAGAAAGAGCCAACTACAAGGAAAGCTTCTTAATTAATACATTAGGCTGAAAGTAATTAAGAAAGAAACCTTTAAAGTGCACTTTCAATATTAGGGGGTTACAGGATGATGCTGTGTAACACACACACAAAATGTTCTTTGGTGGTTTAGGTATCATTTTGCTTGCAATAGCGTCTCATACCCATTTTCACACTTGTTCGTCTTCTCCGTAATGACACCTCAGCAGGAACTATCCCGACACCTCTTTTAAGGACAAATGGGTGAAAACGCAACAAACCGAGGGGCATTGAGTGGCATCACCAGAGAAAGGATGTTAATCCCTATACAAGGTTAGTTTGCTTGCTTCGTACTTCTTTAAATACCTATTAGTGCAACACCTGTTGGAGACTGCTCCTATTTTACCTTCAGTGGAGGTGTCTTTAGCAAGAGGACCCTGCCAAATGAAGGGAGGTTGGGCTTGGAGGGACGTCTGTAGTGTGTGGTGGCATCCCAGGGATACAGGAATGGAAAGAGCAGAGATGAATTAGGCCATTTCAATGCATTTCATTGCTAAACCACAAAACTACAGCAAAAGAGCTTTAGAAAGCTGACAAATCCCACTGCAGAAAGAAAACTAAACCCAAAAACCAAACCCACAAGTAGAGTGCTTCCTATTGTCTGGGAGACGGAGCATTTCTAATTTTGATTTTGACCAAAATCCCAAAGAATGAAAAGGAAGATGATAACATTTAAATAATGCTCATAGTTAGCGTTTGGGTTTTTTTTTTCCTACGTAGAATCATCTATGTTGCGGGTTGGAAGATGCCTCAAAACAACTTCACAGACAATGCTCTGAGTTAAGAACTCCCTCCAACTAAACCAAATTTAATTTTTGCAATAGTAAAAAAAGTTTTAATTTTTCAAGTGTCCAAATATTAGTTTTGTCGCAATTGGAAGAAAGCTCGCGACCACTTCCGAAAGTCGGATCCCACCGCCCTATCCTTTCATCATTGCTAAATCAGTGCAAATCAATTTCAAAAGGTACTGATTTGGGATCAAGAGATGTGGAAATCTATTTTCCTGGAAACTTCTTTTGATATTGGTGTGCAGGACTTTCAAGCATCGCTAGCGTATTAAAGTATCTCAGCATATTTCTGTCATCAATATATTTTTTTTTAATGGCCAGATGTTAATTTACAGAAAAGTAAATGCAGGAAAGGTTGAGCTGACCTCTGAAATGATTGACTGTCATGACTGGGAAATGCGTCACGAGGCTGCAAATCTTTAACGGACAATCATTTTAATTATTTAGATAGAAATGTCAGCTCAGTGCCTGCTCTCCGTTGGAAGTTAAACTGAAATGCTCCCAGAGTTATCTCACAGAATTATCTGAGATGAGCAAATAACAAAGGAAGGATCAATAAATATGGAGACAGAACCCAAAATTTCAGCTCTAAACTCAGTATGTTTGGCTTCATGTTCCATTGTATGACACTAAGGATAGAAATACGCATTTTTGTTAAAATCCTTCATTAAACTGTTCTCTAAATATCAAACAAAAGGAATGCACCGAAGCAGACTCCAGTGCTTAGTGTATATGATGAATAAAGTGCCTTTCCTCCTTCTGATCATTTTCTAACAACAACAAAAAATTGCTGTGGAACAAATAAGTTAGATCTCCAAGGACTGATAATCATTTCGACCAAAAAAGAAGAAAAAAACCCAACGAAAAACAAACCAAAAGTCACAGATCTCACCACCACTGGCAGGACTAGAACTCGTTACCTAAATTACAGGTACTTGAATGGATATGACCTTCAAATAACTATGTCAAAATTAAGTGAAAAGTTTAGTTTGCTTACGTGGAGTTTATTTTGAAATTAGAATTTTTTTATAGAGGATCCAATATCCAGACATCGGACACACCGAATTTTTTAAACTAGTTCTCCTATTTATTTTTAATTGCAAGTGCCACAAATGCAGTTTAGGAAGGATGGATGAAATCTCTTAATTAATTAATTGATTTAATTAAATTAATTAATTAATTTACTGCCCATCCAGAATGAAATCCTGATGCAAGTTGACCTCTTTGATGAATCAGGGTCATCTTTGCCTTTACAAGGTGCGGTAATTAGATTATTTGAATTCTAGTTTAACATTAAGACCAAGCCTTCATGAGCTGCTTTGGAGCGGACTTTGAGCAAGATGGAGTTAAACTGGGACGTATTCTTGACTCTTCCTTTATGTTTTCTCTTGACATCGAGCTACTTCTTGGTATTCTTGGTATTCTCTTCATTCATTCAGACAATGCCTTCTACTGCAAATTACGACACAACTCCTTAGGGGTGGGGGAACTTCTTCCTTTCGCATAGGAAATGATATTTTGCTTGTATTCTGAAAGCAAAGGCACTCCTCTTACAATACTCTGTAAAATCATTAATTAGCTTAATCGAATAGCTTCTTATTAACTTAATGACCACGGTTATTTGGGTTTTTTTCTATGTATAATTCTAATAAGACGATATTATTCCGTCAAGCCGAGGCCTGATTCGTATCTCCAAACGTCTTTGACGTCTCTTGGGTAGTTTTGAGATGGAGAGGCCTGAACTGAACACAGCCACGCTTTTTATAACATTATTATAATAATATCATCTATACCATTTTTCATCCCATTTATTAAGAAGCTCAGCATTGTATCTGATTTTTAATCACGGCTGAAAAATGAGTAGATACCTTCAGAGATATCTCCACAAATGGCTGTCTTGATTGCTTCCTGAATACGATCTCCGAACACAGACAACGTCCTGAGTTTCATATCAGAGATTCATATTTCATCTCAGAAATTTAGAATCTACAAGTTATATTTTCTCCTTCGCAAGCACACCAAGGCGGCTTTGGGTGAAGCTTTCAGACATTTGATAAGGATCTCAATTACAACCGACGGGGAAATACAAACAATTCCCTATTGTCTGGGGACAAGTTAACTCACCGGAAAGGAGCTTCACGTCTTTTCAGGCTCAAGTGTCGCTAATTAGTGCACTTCAGCAAGGCCACAGCAAATCCCCGGATAATTACTGCGGCTGTGATATTATCTTCAGTAGCAACCTCTGGAAATTGTAGATTTTCACTGTGAGTGCTAAAGTGTGTGGCCTGAGTAGATGCACAGAATGGCTCTATTCCGAAGTGTAAAAATAAGGGTTTTTTTAAAAAATCACTAAATCCAAGAAGTGGCGGGTTGTTAATCACGGGCAAAGTCCAGCTGTGTTCATTTCCACTACTCAGGAAAAAAAGATTACATTAAAATGACTGAAACGGTGTCTACCTATTTTAAAATATCATTATTATTATTACTATTAATAGTAATAGCAACAATAAAATAACTTTCTGCTGATAGATATCCAAGTAGTTTCCTGCCTCAACACTTGCTTGCAGAAAGCTTTGAAAATAAGGACTGATGCCTAGAGAGTGAGAAGGCACACAAGAATATTGAAGTTGACCAAAAAAAGAGGAATCCCCCCAAAAACTAAGTTAGAATTCACTTCAGATGAAAGCTGGATATCTGAAAGCATAGAAAGGTGGTGTCAAAATATGCAAGAAACTCTTGCTCTGCCCTTTTAGGTAGAACAAACAGATTTTTTTCTTCTTCCACTAACTACAAAGTATTATAGAATATATGGAAACTATTTATTTAAAAATAATTTAAAAGCGTATTTGGCGTGGGAAAGGTATTTTCTGAGGGTTGATTTTTTTCATCGAATTTATCGATATTCAGTCATTAGCAGTGTTAATAGGAATAAAAGGAGATCTTTAAGTTCTTGATATTCATAGGGTCATTAAATGCTAAATTAGCACAAGCTGTTCCTTCTTTCTTCTAAAGATCAAAAATGTTTTAACAGCATGAGATTGACACCAGCCCTCCCCCCATCTCCCAAAAAACTCACTGTTTTCTTAGCACCCTTTCCGCATAGAAAAAGCAAATGAAAATGGTATAAGAATTTAGTGTAGTATTCAAGGAAGCACTTTTCAGAACTGTTTCTTTACAACAGATACTTGACTTCTGAATTTTGGTTTGCTGGATTCAATTATTTGGAACAGATCGCATATTTAACAAGAAAAAGAAAGAAAAACAAAGTAAACGACTGTATCCACTAAACTCCCTAAGACTCTCTCGCACGAATATTCATTTTGGCAATAAACACCATAATTGTTTCACCCCAACCATGTTCCTTTTTGGGATGGATCCACATCTTGCTACGAAACTCTTCATGGAGGTCAGGATTGGTAGAATCACTGCACGTTTGTTTTCCTAGAAATTATTTCATGTAAGAGAGGTGAAGTAAGTATGTTTTCTTTTTTTCAGGAAGCTTAATATACGAAGTTGAATCAAAAGTAAAGCAGAAATCATATTTATTACATGCCAAAAAAAAAAAAAAAATTGCATTTCCCATGAAAAAAAACGTACTGAAGTTTGAAACGCAGTTTTCACTACAAAGTGGATGTATCAAATCTTATTTACAGTTTAATATACTTCCCTAGACATGCTGTGAAGATTCGTTGAGAAACTTACTTTGCCAATTAACTGAAAGTTTTCAGGCATTGGGTTGACCATGTTCAAATCTGGCCAAGATTCTATAGTACCTACCGGTGATGTTCAAGCATAGGACGGCCTGAAAATCAATCAGTTGGTCCTAACTGATTCAGCCCACGATTAAGCGACACTATGAATTCAGGCTGGGAAATCTCAAATCCATGGTGAAAGGAAGAAGAAAATTATTATGAAATTCTTAGAAACCTGACGTGGCGTGTCTAGGAAATGATAGCAGGCTTTCGAGAAGTCATCTCCCTAAAATAAATGGCTGTTTAAAGGTCGTCAGTCAGTCCTCAAACTCTTACACACAAATCAATGGAAAAATCAGTAGTTTATTAGCGTCCTCCCGTATTCCAGGAGCGCAACAAGACCTACAAACGAACATGGCAAAGATCTTGACATCCAACTTTCAATTACAGTTTAAATCTCCATCTCGAGCACGTTCGTGAAACTTCTTTTAGCTAGAAACAGCGCACTAATATTCTTCATCGCTTTCTGCCTCGAGGAGGATGCTGAGATGGGACAGGTTGAGTGTGGTTAACAGGTCTGGATAGAGAACGAGGACAGGAACAGGAATTTCTTTGTGCTGCCTTTTCTTATATTTTTTCTTCTGTCACCAGCATTATTAATATGTCACCTGGACCCCATCAGAGGGACACACCGTATTTTTCAATCATGAAATAGTACAGCACTGGAAGGCTCCAAGCTGATTTTTTGCTAAGGATGGGCATCAACCAGCAGCTCACACGCTGTGAGGACAGGGCTGGATTTCCCTATTGATCACAAGTTTGGATATTTCATCTGTCTCTCCTTTATAAACCCTAAAACTTCAATCCCCACGTACATCGGTTACAGAAGAACTGGAAATACTGCAGGGTTTTATGTTACTTTCTGGGGAGAAAAATGCACTTTCTGGCAAAGCTACTGCAGAGCATTAGGAGCCAACGCTGATTAGGTTCAGGTCATTAAGACGTTTCATAAAAATTATATCATGAAATGCACTAGCGAAATAATTAAAGTAGCATCTTTTGCTTCTCATCATGCAAAAGCAAGCTTGGCCTTAGAAGCAGCTTTTTATTTTTTTTATGGGATATATCAGTAGCGCTGTAAAATTTCAGTTTTCCCAGCAACAGGATCAATGGAATATTCTACCTAAAATCTTTTGAATTCTCTAAAAGCACCAAGTGATAAGTCATTTTAGAGGGCAAACTACTGGAGAAATGCCTTCTTGAAAAATTCATAATGCCAGCCTTACTCCCTCTCCAGCTATTGAATTCTTCCATAAGAGATATGAAAACATAAAGATAGTGTCACAAAAATAGTGGTTGTATAGGAAGTTACTGCCAACCGATCCGTTACCGAAGTGTGTGTGAAGAAGAAAGTATTACGGAGGAAAGCGAAAAGATTTTCCACACACTGAGGCAGCCTTGAACGCATATGAATCACCAATACTATTTGCAATTAAACATTCCAAATGAGGCACACACGACACATTCAACAGTTATTACAAACCAGCAGATTAATACTTATTCTTTGTACTTAATTGTCCATTCCCACCACATAACATATTTAGCTGTAAACTCCTTGAAGTGCAATGAGTTCTTTTAGTAGCTTTACTGCAATTCAATTTTAATTTTCTTTTTCTGTATCATCTTTGATACAATGTACCTTGAATTGTGGGCTGGCAAGGTAAAAATAATGAGAACACTTTTCAGAGTTGCATACTGCTATTCCCATTTTAGAGCAGCAAGGCAAAATGATATATGAACGTAAGCTAGAGGTAAAAAGAAAACGAATCTATATTTTAAATCAGAAAAAAGCAACGTTCAGCTCCTACTCTATCAACTTTCATCCTTCCTTCATTAAATGCTTTTGGAAAGGCGTCTTATAAAAGAATAACACTCAGAAATGCTTGTACTGCTCGGAAAAAAAAAGGAAGGCACTTCATATTTCATGAAC
>VWYH01008400.1:128516-204561 GCA_013399365.1 Pampusana beccarii
CAAACTGGAACACAGGAGGTTCCACTTAAATATGGGAAGAAACTTCTTCATAGTGAGGGTGCCAGAGCCTGGCCCAGGCTGCCCAGGGAGGTTGTGGAGTCTCCTTCTGTGCAGCCATTCAAACCCACCTGGACACCTTCTGTGTAACCTCATCTGGGTGTTCCTGCTCCGGGGGGATTGCACTGGCTGAGCTTTCGAGGTCCCTTCCAACCCCTGACATTCTGGGATATCTAAGATGCCTAAAAACTTGAAAAAAACCCTTTCCTTTCCTCTTTCTGACAAGTATATATATATATATATATATATTTTTTTTTTTTAATTTTTTTTTTCTGAGGATCAACCCAGCTTCTACCCAGGCCAACCAATTGTTACCGTCATGTTGGCCCACCAAAATACCAATACCCCTTTAAAAACCAGAGGAGGAGAAAAAGAACAGAGCAATATCTGTGTTCCAGTGCAGGCCATAGTTACAAGAGGTGTGACTTATCAAGCAACAGATCGTAGAGCTGCTTTAATTCACTCTGAGGAATCCTCCCGGTCAGAGGATGCCATCTAGGAAAGAAAGCGTTCATCCGTGTAAGTTTTTAATTGCATACAGTTTCTTAACTAGTCTGCTTAGTAGCACACATCGCCGAGTCAAAGCTGCAAATGAACAACAACAAATCAATGAACGAATCAAACGACTAACAACATTGAGTTAATCAGCTTTCTACGTTGGTAAAATACCAAATGCATCAACAATTTCGCGCTATTTCTATGCAATGTATCTTCCACCTCATCCCCAAAACCTGGCCGACTCATTCAGTAGTCTGTCCCCCCCAAAAATGTGACATTTGGCAGTCATTTGCCAAATGACACACTTCAGATCCAAACATATAGATGGCAGAGGGAAGGTCACATCCCTCCTAGGCTGATGGGACAGCAGCTCTCGTGCTCAGCAATCTTCCAAAACAGAGGTTGCTACTTGCTAACCAGACTTTCATGCCACCCTCCAACCCAATATATGGTTTCCAAGAAACATTCCGGTGTTAAGTGGTATTTACCACTTAAATTAAAAACCAACCAATCAACCAACCAACCAACCAACTTTTGACTCCTAGGCTACAATATATGGATGTACAGACCTTGTCTAACCCAGGGCTAATTTCAAGTATCTAGTGAACTTCTCAACCAACATCAGTCTCAAGTAAATTACCTATGCACACAAGATTCACCATGGACTTTCTACCAACGATCTTCTGGCATTAAGAACAAGCGCAGGAATGCTGAAAGGAATAGTATCACCAGAAATGAACAATGCAAACCTGATCCGAATCAACATATGTATTATTCACGAAGACATTGTTACAGCTTCCACGTTTTAGGCCAGCATCAGGAACACGATATATGTCTGGAAACCTGTAATACTGATAGACCGAAGAACTTAAGTTTTGTTGATACGAAACATTCAATGGGCATTTTCGTAAATTCTGACTTAAAATCCTCCTGCTGTGGGTAGGGGTGTAGAAACACAGACTCATTTATCCGCTATGGCATGCTGCCCTGCTAGAATAAAAGATGCTGAAAAGCAAACTGGAACATGATATGGCCTCTTATAACCCAAAAAACCTCAACATAATCATTGCTGAATATGAAGGGGTCACTGCTGAGGTATGAGCAAATATAAATTAAAAAATGATGAGGTTGCTTTTGTGTGACCATAGTCACAAATGGTAAGCACGCCTTTTCATTTAGAGATTATTTTTGTTTCTGTGATGGTGAGAGCTTCATATTAAAGACAAACAGCTGAAATTATCTTCAAAAGAGAGAAGAGCAAAGGTCAATTGTTAATGCTGTGGCCATGTGGCAATCTCACAAGTATTTATTCACCTTACTATTTATAAGAATAACTTTCCCTGCCTTAATAAGAGTCAAAATTGTGACCGAAAAAGACTATATTATTATACGTATATTAAAATGGGAGCTACTCCTAAGCGTAGGCAACATTCTTTTCCTTTGTGCAAATAATATCAGAGCTATGACGACAGCAAAATTCTGGAGACTGAAACCTACTGAGAAATGAAGAACAAAAGGTTTTTTTCAGTAGTGGAAATTTTTATTCTTTGGTAAATCTTGTAATTTCTGATAGAAATACTGATAAGTGGTGCGTTAAGTTTTATTGAGTAGATATTGGTTTTTCGATTACTCAGAAGAGATACGGGCTGTTGAGTAGACTGAAGAATTTAATACGACTATAAGCCCATTCTGCCAGATCAGAGCAGCCTTTGCTTTCTTTATTCATATTTTATACCGACACAAAACGTCCTTGCACAAGATCCCTCCCTATTCCAACTCAGTTTCACGCCTCTTGCGCTTTACGTATTCGCCGTGGAGCCAACGCGCAGCCTCCTGGGATGTATTTCTGAGCAACAATTGCTGACCACAATGGAACTGTGTGTAGTGGAAGTGGAATCCAGCTGAAACCCAACCAGACTAAAAACTTCTGTCTGCCACCAATAACAATATTAAGATCCCTCCAAAAAGCTGACTGCCTCATAAGTAGTTATTTTTTCCAATACCTGACAATTGGATTATCGTTGTTTCATTCATTTTGTCTCTGTCACTGCAGGAGAGTTCCCACTGAGTGCAGGTACAGAAGATTTTGGCTCAGAACTCGTACCTGGGAATAAGCCGTATCTGATTCCCTGTTTCCGAACACGATCCACATTGACACGGTGACACCGTCCGAAGGCAAAGCCATCAGCCCTGTCACTCCAACTGTAATCCGGCTTTCTTGGTGGTTTGGAATCCTATTTTTTTGGGGGGGTGGGTTTATTTTTTCGAATGTATTACAAATGCCCTGAGCATTATTGGTTCTGCTGCTGTTATTGTTGTTATTCTGCGATGTTTTTCCCAGGAGTTTTCTTATGACCTTGGCTTTAGGGTGACAACAGTGTGCAAATATAGACCAAAAATACGCCTACATTTCTGAATGCCTCCTTAAAGAACGTGCTTTATTCTTCTCTCTGTTCCTATCTTCATTAATTCTTGACTTTATCCCCGTTAAACGGTGATTTTTAAAACATTTTCATGGCTCCATGCCATTTCGGGCGTGAGGATTTTCACCCAGGGCTGCAAGAGCTGTCCCTTTGATCTCGTTACCATACAAAATACATCGGTGACCACAGCGACCGCAGGTTGTTGTCTGCGTTTGAAAAATCTGCCACAAGATTCACGGTCATTAGTCGTTTTTTATTGCTCACTTCCATTCTTCAGAACGATTCTGCTTTGTATACTACGGAGCCTTAAAAAGAGTTTTGCAAAAGGAAAGCACTTAGCGTAACATCAGGACAAACGGCACTCAGGTTGATTCTAGGGTGTTATTACAAGTCTGAAAAACCACTTCAATTTTAAGGTCAATATTCATATTAAAGTCTCCTGGTCGTTGTGTAACTTCTCAGGTTGTGTCTGTCCAGACACTGGACGGTCTACTCAGAATAAACCATTGCCCATTCTTGACCAAGCTGGGCTGAATCAGACAGAAATGGTGAAAATAATTATCAGAGACTTTGCACTGGCAGAGAATTGTGATGCTTTGAACCACTACTGTGATGTCAGCCACCAGTCCGTGCTTATTTTCCAACCGCCAGCGTATTTTGTCGATGCTAATGATAAAGCCTGGTGACACCAGTTTGAAGTTCAGGTTTACCTGATGAAATGCAGAATATGTCAAGGTAATATTTGTCCACAAAGGAAAATAGACATTGTTAGAATGCTCAAATTAAACAGCACCAGCCAAACAAACCAAACCAAGACAAGAATGCTACCATTCCTGGAACTGAAGTACAATTATTCTACGCCTGTGATCAACTTTAGCGAAATATTACTCCACCTTGAGGAATTTTTCATGACTTGCTTTTGGCTGGTGATGTCTTCTGACACATCCCATCTACAAACAGGGAGAGAAAGCAAATCAATACTCTAGCTAATCTGAGTTTCTGAAGGCACTTTGTTCCTTCCACGTCATTTTCATTTTCTCTTGACGATGCACGCAGCGGACTAGCGTAAAAAATATAATTTAAAATCCGTAACAACAAGAAAAGGAATATTTTGCAACCAGAGATTTTTCTTGGACTGAAAGAAGTGCTACCCATGCTACTGCAGGATCCGCACAGTTTCCAGTTTGTTTCATATGAATATTAAAGTCATCTAGAAAAGCATGACAGCAGCAGTGACACCGCGTACGACGATAACCCACCAAGCATGTTAATGTCTTCCCTCTATTTTTAATTCCATCCAGCCGCAAGCCGTCCGCTGTTCGCTGCGAGATTAATGAATCACACTCTAATTGCTTTTCACACGTCAAACTTCCACTCCGAGTCTTCAGGTTTCGAGAACCTAATGTCAAAACACTTTTGGCTAAATCGCAGGAAGCAAACTCCATCAAACGTGGTGATGCATTAGGAATAATATTAATTACATAGTTTCTGAAGATTTCAATCTGTTCTGCAGTTTGAGTCGATTACGACGCTTAGCCATTAGTTTGAACAACGTAAATTGATCCAGCCTCGCGAAGGAGGCGTGCTAGCATAACAGGAACGCTGCCCTGTATGCAATCAGTGTGATCAGCTTCTAATTGTCAAATGAGCTCACTTTTTCCATTAATCACTTTTGTTCAGCACGCAGGCTGCTGCCATGTGGCTGCTCAAACTCAGCGCGTCGGGTCCCTGCATGTACAGTGCCTTGGAGAGCTTCTTTTTGGGGGGGCTGGATGAAATTCAATGACTTTGCTACGGCTAATCTGAAAAAGTTTCTTGTGTTCCTACTTCATACTGCCCACAAGGCACGGCAGGAAGGAGGACGCGAGGTCGATATCACTGTCACACCGCCATCGACACGGGGTTTGGCACTTTGCAGACAACAGCCAAACTTGGAATCAAACCAGCTTTTTAGATCCTTTAACACCTTTGCTCGCTGCGTTGTCTAAACGCAAGGCCGAGCTGTCTGCTCCATAAGCACAGACCCTTCCCTATGGCTCATGCCGTTTTCTTATCTGCACTCGCTACACAGCCACAGGCTTTACAGATACGAAATACGAAGCCAATAAGGTGGAGGCGTTATTTGAAAAGACTTTTCCGATTTTGTAGATGTGACTGTATAGTTCAGACACATTGTAGTGGTTGCATTTTATAAGTAAATGCTATAGAAGTGACATAAACATGAAAAAGTGATTGCTAGTTTCTGGTGTATCGATTATATTAATTTGACCAGAAGACTCTGGAGAGGGAATTGCACTGCCTAATCATGAATAACTTATTCATTTTTGCTAGAGCCTAGAATCAGACAAGTCCCTTAAAGAGCTGGTAATAAATGGAGCTCCGGCCTCCAGAGGCTCATTCCTGCCCAGGAGTTTGAAAATAACTATCTTCAACTGAATTAAAAATTCCTCTAAATACATCATGACATTCCAAAATATTGAGCTAGTTCAGATACGCTTCTAGATTTACACGGCCCTGAATAATTCTTTTTGTCTAAAGGGCTTTCCAAGCTTATAGCAGGCTAATAATTTCTGTCTCAGAGCCATTAGAGCATTAGGACTATTTTCTCTGTAGAAATTGCCATGTTGCGACAGGTCCGGCTGTGTCAGTACAAACCAGAGATAGGGTAGACAGGGCCTGATGGCTGCCTTCAGAAACAAGAGTCCCTATCCCCCTTTTCAAAGACTTTCAAGCAATCAAATTACATCGAAAATGAGTGAAAATTGGGCAGGTAATACCACCACTTGTCTGGAAACCAAGGGCTCGTGCTTTGGAGCGTGTAGAGGAGCGCGTGTGGTGCCCGAAGTACTGCAGTTCGCACAAGAAACCATACTAGCGGAGTGCAGGGTCCCAAATTGTTTCTTCAGACTTTCCACGGCAATTTTCCAAGCCGCGAAGTACAATCCCGTTCTGTCAGCACGCAGTCGCCTTTCACTTCTCTCCTTGTCATACTGAGTGCAAGAAGGGGCTGTCAGAAGGCAAATTAAATAAAAAAAAAAACCCTTTGGTTTGGCACTGCACTGAGCAGACAGTGTCTTGGGCTCCATTTTGCAGGGCGCTGCCATTTTGTGGCAGGGAGCGGCCATTTTGACCTCATTGTTTGTAAATATGTAAAGAGTGAGTGTCAGGAGGATGGAGCCAGGCTCTTCCCAGTGACAACCAGTGACAGGACAAGGGGCAATGGGTGCAAACTGGAACACAGGAGGTTCCACTGAAATATGAGAAGAAACTTCTTCATGGTGAGGGTGGCAGAGCCTGGCCCAGGCTGCCNCTGTGGTTCTGTGATTTGGTTAACGGCTGGCGGCCATTTTGTGACGCTGGCACACGCGGCGCTGGCAGGTGGCTCTCTCAGCAGAGCACGTCCTCAAAAAGGCCTAACGCACCCTGCCAGGGGTGATTTACAAAGGTGACATAAGAACAGGGTTGCGGGTTCGCTAATGTTGTGGTTTAAGCCCAGCTGACAACACAACCACCACAGCCACTCACTCACCCCCTCCGCAACCCCAAACAGGGGAGAGAACGGAAAGCAAAGGGAGAAACTTGGATTGAGATAAACATAGTTCAACAAAATAACAACATACTAATGCACTACTAGTAAATATGTATATAAAATGGAAATAAAAGATACTCAAGGCAATTCCTCACCAACTCTCCCAAAGCCCCAGCTCCAACAAAAGGAGCGAAGAATGGAAAAGCGAGAGAGAGCAGAAGATCCCAATGCTCCTTAAATCTGAACCTGACACAATGGGCTGGGACACTCTCATGGGTCAGTCTGGGTGTCTGTCCAGCTCTGTCCGTCCATCCCCTTCCTCGCTGCCTCACTCCTGTGGGCAGAGCTCAGAGCGCCCTCGGCTCTCAGAGCAGAGCAATTAAAACATTCACTCTGTGCTGGGCTGTTACCTCTTGTTCGCAAACTAAGTCCAAGCAATGACCGTGCTAGCTGTGGAAAAGAGAGGTTTGTAACTGCACGAAGAAAATGAACCCATTTTCAGTCAAACCAGCACAACTAGGAAGCCTTTCCGCTCACGGATTCCTTTGGACCGGGAATAAAACTGCCACAAAATGGCATCCAAAACAAAATGGTGCCTCCTGTGTAGGCAGGGAAGGGCTGCGTTGTTCCCTGTGAGCTAACCGAGCTCGCTGGAGGCAGAAGCGGGTTTATAGCTTATTTTTTTTTTAATGCTTAAAAACTGTATTTATTTGGTACCCGGCCAAGCTCAGCTGTGGACAGAGCGTTTCTGAGATGACCGTGGGGCTTCCAGGGTGAGAGTCGCTGCGTCTCGGCTCTGTGAGATGTTTGCGGAGCAGAAGGCAACAAATCCGAGCTCGATCTTATACTTGCTGCCTTCTGCAGCTTGCCTGCTAATAACAGCTAGAAAGCACTCCTCGATGCAATATATTTTATATAAATGTAGCTTGAAAGAACCATCTAACTGGGCACATAGCTCCCTTCAGTGAAGCAGCACAACTCTACCCCTTTGTTCTTCTTGTAGAGGTACTCAAATGACTTCTTGTCTGTGGTTTTGCCTTTTTTTTTAATCCCTATTGTCTCAACTGGCTTAAGTAAATGCATACTGAATATAATGAATGGTCTAGAAGTATAGAATTATGTGATTTTTAACATACTCTCTGCTTCATGTTCCTTGGTAAGCTGGATTTGCTGAAATCTTAAGCTGTACAGTTCTGCTCATATTTACCAAAAGCAACTACAAACCACACTGAACACCTGCAAGATAAGGTCCAGTTCATGCTTTGCTGGGAAGAATGGAATCGACTGGGGAAAAATAACGACTTCAAGACCAACGAGAAGACATTACAGACATCTGCAAAACGGGGCCTGTTTTGCACTTTTCTGAGAAGAAGAGGATTTATTCAGACAAAACAGCACCTGCAAGGCCACGGGCCATAAACAGTGTGTACAGCTGAACAAAACAAAGGCACATGTGAGATCAGTGAAAAGGATCCAAAGAGGAGCAAGAAGCCCCCAAAGTGAAATGGTGCTATTTGACTGAATCACGGTGTGAATGGTTTGTAAAGATACAAAAATCGATGGTTTCCTATGCTTAGCTGGACCTCTGTTCGGTTATCCAGCTTAAAATATATTAAAGTATAGAGATTTCCACGGTGCAAGTCCAAAAACTGAAATTCAGATACTCTGAGTTCATTCGAGGGGACGATGTCTGCAAGAATCCAATCAAGGCTTGAGGGGTGAGGTCAAAATCGTCAAAAAGGGCCAACGCACCCTGCCAAAGGTGATTACGAAGGTGACATGAGAGCAGCGAAATAGTTGCGGGTGTGCTGGGAAACCTTTCTGCTGCGAAAATGATCTTACCTCCTTCTCACCGAACCTTTTCAAGCGCTGCCAGCAATGAGGGGCATCACTTATGTCCCGTTTTCTACTCAGCGGTCCCTGGGGAAGGAAGCCGAGCTGCTAATAGCGTTCATATTGTGTTTTTCACACAGTAATGTTTAGGTGTTAAGGGTAATTCTGTATTTGTTACCCATAAATCTTAGCAAGAATAGGAAATTAGTATATATGAACTACCTTCAGAAACGGAAGTAATAAAGTTCTCTTCTTCTGGATGCCATTCAGTGCCAGACTCAGCAACTTATTTTTGAGCCCTCTTGTGAATGGCAGTGGATTTGAAACCTGTTAAGAAAGCATTTTGGTGATTCACTAAATACACACCTGTTAACTGTGGAGAAAACGGTCTGTGATCCATCCTAAGGTGTTGTATGATTTTCAAGAGCACACATGGTGACCACAGCGCTCACCGGGTTCGTTACGCCACGTCGTTGATTCTCGTACCACAGTACAGTGATTTATCACAGAAGCACAGAGAACCAAACCACCATCCTAGATCAATCCGCCTGACACAGTTTTAAACAAAAATGATGCCTTCTAATGGCAATGGCTTTTAGGGTAATAATGCAGAAGGAATGACAAATACATTTGAAGGAAGCAAAGGCTGTAAGGTTCAACAACCATTTAAAATATGAGACGTATTACAAAGTTCATCAGATCAATAAGGCCAATATTAATGGATTCATTTTCCTCTGTGGCATTTGATGCCTGCTTGCACAGAAACAACAGTGCAGATTTATGCAGCGAGGGGCAATCAGATTTCTTCTCTGATATATGAATTAATATGAATTCCTAGTGATAATGCCATGCTATGATATCCCTGTACTCACTTTCCCCTTATTATCAAATAAGCATTCAGAAACAATACTTTAACAAAATTTGATATACTGCATATACGTATGACTTAGATACGATACATATACACAAAATATGTACATATAATATATATACATGATCACTATGGGTCTATGGACCACACTCCAAAAAACAGTGGATTTAAATATAAATATGCAAAGACTGATACTGCCCAAGAAGTATAAGATTTAGGGTTCTAACACCATTATTTATTAGCAGTTGTACAAATGATAACTAGGTCTTTTTTTAAAGCCCACACCGGAGGTTCCATTACCATTTATTTACAATGGCCCTTTATAAATCATTCATCTGGAGATTTCTCTCCCATGTGTCATGAAAACATTTCTGTAAAATCCTCTTAATGGAGTCTATGAATCAATGTGCAAGAAGTGTCACAGGTTGAATCAATGGCTTGAGAACCAAGAAGCCCATTTTACAGGCAGGTGTCAAAAGCACTGACTGAATTAGAAACTTTAATCTACGGCAGTCAGTGAAATTTATGCTCCCAAGAGATGGTTTGAAAGTCCCACCTTTTTCCCCCGTTACGGATACGCGGTTCTGACAGGATCTTAAAGAATGGCCATGGGAATGAGGATTCTTTAGTCTAGAAATTAGAAGACTGAACTGATATATGATAAAATTATACCAGTCCTCAAATACTTAAAAGACAACTGAAAAAAAAAAAACAAGAGGAATTCACAGCACTATGGCGCTTAAAATGCAGGAAAGGATGAGGGATGCAGAGGTTGGATCATTGGGAACACTTTTTAATGTAATAGTGAAGACTGAAATACTGAAACAAGTTATATGGAAGCCTATGAAATCTTTGTCACCGATTTTTAGGTCCAAGCCAGCCAAATAATGTAAAGAATTATTACATTGGTACAGATTTTTCCCTGTCTCAAAAAAAACCCCAAACCAACCAAACAGAATAACCAACCAAACCAAAAAATCTCTCAAAGTCTGTCACAGATGCATTTTTAAATGATTTTTATTACGTTGAAGATGGGGAGGATTCAGTTGCTGCTGTGACTCGTGTCTGTAATACTGTGTTGGGTGCACTGGGCCCCCAGTCAAACCAGAGCAGCCTGTTCAGGCTCCACAGGAGGGAAAGGCCGGAGCTGCAGCCGGGCCCAGAACTTTCCTTTTGGGAAACCCCCAAGGAAGCAGAGCAGACACTGAACCCCGATGAGTTGTGGGTGCAGGGGGTCTCATGCAGACCTGTCCTGCTGTGTGCGATTTGACTACAAAAAACCACTTTATTCCATAAATCTGACAGCCTGGGGGAGCTGCTGTGAGCTCTCTGCTGAGTAACCGGCTGTATGGCCATGATCTCTTACTACTCACGTCACTGGAGGAACCCAGTTTAAGTTTCATATTAATCATTTAACTGAAGGAAATACACACTAAACATAATGAATCATCTAGAAGTAAAAAGTGTGGTTGTTAACATACTCTCTGCCTCATGTTCTTTAGTAAGCTGGATGTGCTGAAATCTTAAGCTGTACAGTTCTGCTCATATTTACCAAAAGCAAATATGACAAATAGCAACTACACTGAACACCTGCGAGATAAGGTGTAGTTCGCACTGTGCTGGGAAGAATGGAATCGATTGGGGAAAAATAATGATTCCAAGGCCAACGAGAAGACATTACAGACATCTGCAAAATGGGGCCTGTTTTGCACTTCACTGAGAAGAAAAGGATTTATTCAGACAAAACAGCACCTGCAAGGCCATGGGCCATAAACAGTGTGTACAGCTGAACAAAACAAAGGCACACGTGAGATCAGCGAAAAGGATGCAAAGAGGAGCAAGAAGCCCCCACAGTGAAATGTTGCTGTTGGGCTGAATCACAGTGTGAATGGGCTGTAGATACAAAAGTCTGTGGTTTCTGTGCTCAGGTTGGGCCTCTGCGCAGGTACCAGCTTGAGCCAGCCCTCCTGCTACTCTACTCCATTACATTTATGTTTTTCTGAGACTTTTGTTTCCTGACAGTCTGTCCTGCACACGGTATCAGGCCTCCCCTGGGAGTTTGTGTTCGGAGCTCTAAATACAGACCAGAGAGAACGGTTGTCAGGAGGGAAGGCCTGAAAGTTACTTTGTGAACTGGAGAGCAGGTCAGCAGCGCTCGGCTTGCACAGAAATAACAGAGTGAACCCGCCACCCAACTCTTTTAAGCCGCGCTTTTCTTTGAGAAATCCAAATGTTCTGCAGTGAGTATAACCCTAAACTACTCTCTTGCAACAAACACCCAACGGTTTCTGAAATACCAACACTCTATTGCCAGCAACTACTTTGGAGTCTGTTTGAGCCTCCTTTTGGACCTACTTGAAGGGTCTTTTTCCTTCCACGCCATATCTCATCAGTCAATCCCCAAGAAAACGGGAGTTTGGTAGATGCGGGATGTATTTAACACCTGAGGCAGGTTTGGAAAGCAGATTAGTCAGGTGAAACGATAAGAACCAGAAAGGAAATGTAGGCAGGAGTGCGAATATTTCAACGTTAATGAAGAAGGTAAAATCCAAGACACAACCTTATTGGTGAAAATCGCTCCCCTAAGCCAAAAATTCAGTGAGCTCAGCATCAGTTATTCCAACATCATGAGTTACAGCCCCATTATCTCCTCTGAATGAGAAGTATTTGGTGAAATAAAAGGGACATCACCTTGGTGCTCACCCACGGAGATACCACGCGGATGACAAAGCTCAAACCGCACTGCGGCTCCACAGATTTATTACGGTTGCCAACGGCCTCTTAATTGTCGTCGTGCTCTCCCATCAAGTTCAGTGTCACATGTCACTCTCTGGATCTTAAATATAAAGATTTTCTTAATATTGGCTTTCAAGCTTTTGGCTATTCCCTCTTCAAATTCCTCCTTAGCTCTGATAATTTAATTTAGCATTTCATACGCCCCAGTTTATGCTCTTTTTACTATCTGCGTTAATTTTACTATTTTGTTTCCTTTGAAGTAATTGCAAAATATTAATTGCTGAAATATTTCATCACTTGTTTTGCCAAGAATTTACCCTCATTTCCTTTGTAAGACAGTGAAATGGGAATGCTGTGTACGGAAAAATTATTTCCGATGTATAAAAGAGAACTAACCTTTAACTTGCTACAAAACCTGGACTCTTGTTTTAGAAGAGTCCATCATAATTGCCTGAATGGTGAATTAAGAGCTCAGACAATGAAAACGGAGAGCACTGTGTATATATGCAAAAAGCTCTCTGAGGAGCTGTAAAAATCCATTGCCATTGAGTGTCATTTGATCATGAAAACATTAAAGCAATTAGATGCCACTCGGAATCGCACAAAACCGGATACGGTTGTAATTTAACACACGGCTCGTTTAATTCCTCCATAACTTCCATTGATGTTTATTAAAGGCACTTTCAAGTACAGAGAGCGATAATGTTCCTGGAATCTGTAACGTTAACTGTTGGTGGCTGTCTAGGAAAACCCTCCTAGGATATCACCTGAAAGAGTTTCTTCTTGGGTCTGTGGCCATTTAAGGCAGAGGAGAAGGAGCCCGGGCTCCTGTGGAGCCGTAGGACACCGCTCCGGTTTTAATAAGCACAGCAGGTCAGCAAGAAGCAAGGCCAAGGTTTTGTTAAGCCGCCCTTGGCTTCTCGCAGTCCCGAGCTTCGCAGGGACCGAAAGGTGAAAAGAAAACCCTTTAAGACCTCGTAAAGGACAAAACACACAAGCTTCTAGAACCCAATTTTCACTCTTCTTTTAGTTATTTCTATCAAATAAAAAATCCCAAGATAAAGAAACATTATTTCGTAGGCTTCTGAGGAAGGTTTAACTTTATAAAGTCTGAAATAACGGCTTACAGTTAATCTACGGTGTCAGTTGCCTTATTTTTATTTTGCAAGAAACCAAACATTTTCAAGTGATACTTTATTCTTGGGCATCCTTGACAGTCCATTATTTCCATATTCAGGATAGTTGTTTGGGTCCATGAAGTCTTGGAAACCAAAGGAGTTTGAAGGTGAAGGGATAAAAAATAAATAAGCGTCCAGTCAAGTGACTGGAGTTTTACTTCAGCTTTTTAGAAAAAAACATGGTATTTTCTCTTGACTATTTTTTCACTCATTAATTAAAGCTGACACTTCCAAAGCCAGTGTTAAATTTAACTGTGATTTAAGAACACATCTGTTAAGCTCATCTAAATTAAGGCGACTAGACACCAAACCAGATGCCACTGCTAACGGAAAATTAAGTTTACAACTACACGTAACTTACCAAGTGTCATCCTTCCGCAGAAACGTTCTGATTTGTTGATGGAAAAACCCTTTACCTTCAAACCACCATTTTGGAATCTAACACCATGAAATCTTTCTATCAGCTTCTGAGTTTTTGGTTTTCATGTTGTGTGATTTAGGGTTTTTGTTGGTTTTTTTTTCATAAAAAACCAAGTATTTTCTACATAGACACAATAATAGGTCCAGATAAAATAATTAACCAGTGTTTAGGCTCGGATTATGCAATGGTGGAACAAAAATCTATAGATACAGGATACGGAACAGGTACGTGGTGATTTTACCTTTAGAGAAGCGTTGCCAAGCTGGACTCAACACAACCAGCTCCCGGCTCATTCCGCACACATTTTGGAAAATGCAGTTTTCATTATGATCAATTAATATTTGCACCATCACACAGAATAGTTTAGGACTCAAAATATTTAGCTAGGATTTTTTACCTTTTATTTATTTTTTTTTTTTTCAGAAAATGGGAAGGCTCCGCAAGCCTTCGTTTGGTTTTATTTGGTTGGTTGGTTTGGTTATTTTATTTTATTTTTTATTTAGTTTTCCTGTCATAAAAATATTTGAAGAGGGATGGGGAGAGGAAGAGTTTTGAGGTTCTGTTTTGGGGGTCGTTTTGGTTTTGTGATTTTTGTGTTTTCAATCACCTGGGAAGCAACTCCAAAAGGAACCGGAATTGTTTTCCAGGTTGATAACCCCATGAGCTGCACAGAAATCTAATACACGGCAATGAAACTGATCTTTGCAGTGGTGCTCATTTCTAAGTACGCTATCACTTCTACAAACCTCCTTAGGAAATGAATCGTGTTGCAGTACGGCTCTAATTTTAGCAGAGTCGAGGAAAAAGAAATAGTCCATTTGCTTTAGAACCATGCTGGGTGAAAGCAAGGAGTCATTGATGTTGAAATTGTTATATAAGTATTTTTATGGTGAAAAAAACAAAAAAATCAAAGAAAGATTGGAAAAAAAACTATCACTATCTAAAAACTGACCGTTGTTTGTTGGTTTTTTTTAAATAAGCCTAGTTTCACATATATGTGTTTGAACACAAATATATGCGTGTTGTACATGGAATTAAGAAAATAAATAGAGGAATGCAAAGGACAGAGATAGATCCTTCTTGCTAATTAAGTTTCCAATCAAGAATGCAACTGGCACAAGCACAGAGGTACCATTAGCAGCGCTCAAATGTGTCCGGAGCCCCCAGCAGCAGCTGCCATCAGCCAAAACCCTTCTGATAACGCACTCCTACACCCCAGTGGTAACAAAGGGACACGACTCCGAGCAAACCTTCTCTTTTTCCATCACAATGAGCAAATAAATGGGCGAAACAGTCTGATGAGCAGCGTCAGACCTGGGATTTTTTCCTTAAAAATCTCATTAAAGCGATGGGAACGTTTGCAAACGCTCTAGAATTTCAATACGAGGACGCTGCTCAGAATTGAGGTTTGCGCGGTGAAAAATGTGTAAATCCCTCCGTTACAAAGTCAATCTCAATATGAAAAAAGGGCAAGTGCTCTGCGTTAGAGAGGGTTATAACAGTTCAGTTCCTCTCGTAATTAATGAGTGGCGCGGCTAAATGCCATCGCACCGGTTTAGATGTCCCAGGGCCTAATTCAATTCCCACTGCAAACAGTCGGGATCAGATCATTCAATTAACTCCAGTGGCCTTTGGACTGGACTTAAGGCCCTACTCAGAACGAGATTAAGTTCTCCATGGAGAGACTGAGCACTTCGACTCCCATTGAGTCGGGCACCTTCTTACTAAAGCTGGGTAGCCAAGAAGAGACTAGGAGAGCTTGTCTTTACTACGCTTTAAACCAAATTGGGGATTTTAAGGCATCTTTGGAGATTCTGCCACCTAACCGCAATCATTGCCTTTGAAATCCTTGAGGAAATTGTTCAAGAGGAAAAAAAAAATCACCTTCTTTCTTAAGATGAAACAAAATGCAGATTATTACAGACAGAACCCATAAAACAACACATATGGTTTTGTATTCAATTTTTGCCTTTTTTTACGTAGCACACTGGGAAAAAACAGCTGAGAGGGTTTTTTCTGTGGTTATAGTATTAAGCAGGATGATAATATTACAACTTCATTGTTACAATTCAACTGAAGTTTGATGTTTTTCCAATGTTTTCCCGTACCTTTGATGCTTGGTTATAGTTCTGCAGGTAGTGCCAAAAAGGACACAACTCTGCTGTGATTTTCGGCGTATGAGAAAATACATCCGCGACGCACATTTCCAAAAGGCAGCGGTACAGTAATTGACGGACACGATTATTGTGCCCTCTAGAAACATTCAGCATGACAGATGACGATAATTTCCTCATAAGTCACGTCTAAATCATGAAAAATGCAATGGGAGCTCGTTTTATTAATATGATCGGTATCAGCGCTAATGGAGGAGGTAGAATGTGGGTCTGCACTGTTTGCCTGACTTTCATGATCGAATTTTCTGGAATTGGCAAGCGTGCGTGTACAGAAAAATAAAATCTTACTCGAGATCAGCGGCACAATCTATTTTGCCTCTCCTGAGTTGCTGTATTAGTTTTACTGCTCCTGGATGACTGACAGGAGAGCAGAACTGCAGCCTGGTATTTCAGAACAACTTAAAAGGTAGAAGTGGGTTTTTTTTGTTCATCGGGACTAGAGGAATTAAAAAAAAAAAAAAAAATAGAATATTTTAGACTCAGAGAATCCAAGGTAACAATTCTGCATTTTCTACACGCTTTCAAGCTGGAATGTCTTCATTATTTTTAATAGAAAGGAAACTTTTCTTTGTATTTTTGACTGAATCCGTTGAATGAGAACAAGGCTAGCCTCCTCCACACTGCATTTTTATTCAGTGAAAAGCTCATAAATTGAAGTTCCAGTCATTATCTCCCCTACTCCACCTACGTCTTGTAAGATTTTCTATTCATATAGAACACGGTGCCAAGTTGACTCCACAATTCAGAAGTATCTGATGCACAGGGAAGGGTTTGGGGTATCCTGGTGAATAAGGTGAGAAGTTTGAGCCTTGAGCGGATCTTCTCCCCATTGGGTGGCCCCAGGATCTGAGGGGTTCGTTTGGGGCCACGTGTCCCTTTCACACCACAATAACAACGACGTCTGTTTGGAAGAGACACCCGTTACGTGAGGAACTGCACGTTGCTTAATGTGGGCTCAAATTCCTCATCAATTTACGAGCAATTCTGGTGGTAAATTCCATATGCCTTATGGGGAAAAAAAGAACGGAAAAATTTATACTGCAGGAAAACCAACGTTCCCAAGCACACGCCAACTACTTTTGGGATTACAAAGCCATCTCCAAGAAGGTCTTAGTGCAAGAGACTAATCCATGGATTAACACCTAAATGTCCTTAGCAAATGAAGAGCTTCTATAAAGGAACTACAGACCCACGCTGCTCATACAGCAGCTGAGCTTGGATTTCTCATCAAAATTTCAGGCTCCACATCTTTATTTCGAAATAATTCATTTTCAAGATGTTACATCACTCTTTCCTAACAACCTATAGAATGAGATGGAGTAACTGGCAGCATTAGTCCCCATTCGAGGCAGATTATATTGACTATAATGTGCTCTGTCTTAAATGTGAGCTCCGTATAGAATGAACATCCTTTCAACTGCCCTATTGCTATTGGCAAACACAATTATTGTTAAGTGTTACCATTTAGTGTCCCATTTAGGCTGCAAAGTGACCACGTTAATAAGGTATCTGACTACAATGAGCACTGGACTCTTCTAAAAATCCAGCTGTAAATGTTGCATTGGCAGTTGCTAGGGAATAAGTGGGTTTTTTTAGGGATTTAGTAGGAACCAAAACCTTTTAAAAATAGGAATCAGTTCTGGGGACTGAATCGGTGAAAAAATTCCCCTACCAGCTAACATTTCTTATTAGCTTTTAAGGGTATCTCTTCATTCACAAAAATATTTCTAATGACTGCTCAAGTGGAGTAAGATTTTTGACCGGAGCTTTCTCCTAGCAGGTTTGCCTTCTGTTGTTACAGAGTTAACTCCAAGTCAGGAGGACTGCTTTAATTCTCTGAGAAACTTGAGCAATCCGTAGATACGGAAGACTTAACTCATACAGGTGCGAGGTATAAATAAGGAGTATAAAAAAATAAAATATATTAGTCGAGCCCACAGGGCTGTGGATTACATTTGCCATCTTGTTTTCCTAAGAGAGGGATAAACGCAGGAAAAGTCTTAAAGTGATTAAATCACATGATACTTTCATTCCCTTTTTCTCTCTTCCTCCCTCACAAAGTCACAAGACAGCGACAGGATTTCCGGACAGACGTCATTGTTTTGTCCTTCGGTCCTGCTGAAGGTCAGTAAAGACAGGACAGAGGTCAGGACAACATGTTGGGATGGGCTGACCGCGGTTGGCTGCCAGGTGCCCACCCAGCCGCTCTCTCACTCCTTTTCCTCAACAAGAACAAATAAAATGGAAAAGCTCAGGGGTTGAGATAAAGAGAGGAGATCAGTTAACAGTTACTGTCATGAGCCAAATGGATTCGGAAAATTAACTTATTTCCAAATAGAGTTTGATCGTGAGAAACTAAGACAAGTTAAAAGAACAGCTTCCTCACCTCTTCTTCCCAGGCTCAACATCACTCCTTCACCACCCTGAGCAGCACAGGTTTCTCCTCATGTTCACATGGACCCTCCTGTGTTTCAGTCTGTGCCCGTTGCCCCTCACCCTGGCGTTGGGCACCACTGAACAGAGTCTGGTCCATCCTCTGACACCCACCCTGAGCTATTGATCCATTGAGCAGATCCCTCTCAGCTTCTCTGCTCCAGCTCCACAGCCCCAGCTCTCTCAGTGTCTCCTCATCACAAAGATGCTCCAGACCCCTCAGCATCTTTGTGTCCCTCCACTGGACTCTCTCCAGTAATTCCTTGTCCTTCTTAAACTGAGGAGCCCAGCACTGGACCCAGAACTGCAGATGGGGCCTCCCCAGGGCAGAGCAGAGGGGGAGGAACAACCTCCCTGCCCTGCTGCTCACACTGTTCCTCATGCACCCCAGGTACCGTTGGCCTCTTGGCCACAAGGGCACATTGGTGACTCGTGGTGACCCTGGTGTCCACCAGAACTCCCACGTCCTTCTCTGCAGAGCTGCTTTCCAGCAGCTCAACCCCAACCTGTACTGGTTCTGGGGTTGTTCCTCTTCCTCCTCTTCTCCACCGAGGGGGCTGAGCAAGACCAACCAAATCAGCTATAGAGAAGAGACGGTTCCATTTTTATAAATAAAACCCTTTGAGGACAATTGCACATCACTTTCCTTTTCTCCTCCAAAATTGAATGAAAATGAATGCAAAAGACCACGGCCTTTGGGCAACTGCTGCTGCTTACATCTGTGATATCTCAAGAAGACTCGGAGGGGTTTATCATCATTAAATGATCCCTGAATGGCGTTGCTTGGGACACGACCTCCTCTCCTCCAACACCTTCCTCTGTCAGCATCTCCAGTGTTCAACACTCCAAGTTACAGCATTGCAGAAAGGAAAGCAAAGCCTTTACGTATGAATTGCAGTTTTTCCTCATTTCTGCAAAACCCAATTTTGTTGATCTTACCTATGCTGCGAGGGAAAACGATCCGTAAGGACCTCCGCGTAGATCACAAGATTCGCAGTCCGTTTCAGGAAGAAAACAGATTTTTTTCTCTTGGATACTTTATCAGCAAGGCAGCTACTTATCCAGCAAAAATGTCATCATATTTATGCGCGTTTAGAGCTCCATTAATACGCTCCATCCCGTAACTATAGGTTATACCATACGTTTCTTGCACAGCTGCATGCTACAGGCCTAAATAAATCGCAGTTCAGCCAAAGTTTAAGCGAATACTCGATGTAAAAGCAGGTAAAACACCACTTAAATCTATTGTGATTTTTTTTTTTAATCTCACATAATAACAGACAGCAGATAATTAGTATAAGCGACTAAAATTACACTAATTGATTGCACTACTGCCCCTCCTCGCCACCCAGTTACATCGAAAGTAAAACACAAGCAGGCTTTCAGTTTCAGTTACAAACTTTATCACTTTACCATTACATTGTAAAGACTTAATTTATATATTATGATTATAGGAATTTCATTTCTGAATGTCTGCTCTCCTGTGGGCACTGGCTTTGCATAACGATAAAATAAAGCAATCGAAGGCACGCTAGCGTTCAACCCAAACTTAAACCTCTATTTGGTGCAACCGCGTGAATCTCCACACTTTCTACGCAGCTTCTGCACACCAGACAACGACAGCAGTGTCACCTTCCAAGTGCCATGCGCAGCCTGACCCTTAAAAGTGTATTAAAAGAAAGTAAACTGTCTATATATGGTAGCTACGGACACACAGATCGACAGCGGTGCCTTTGAGACAACCAACGAATGACCCAAAGCGGGGCTGGGGCCCCATGGGCCCTCGCCCAGCCCCACGGTTGCTCTGTGCACGGAACAGGGGTGCAGGTGGTCTCAAAAAAAGACCGGGTCCATCTTAAATGGCCTCCTATTCAAACATTTCCACCTAAGGTATTGAATTCCCCACAGCGGAGGACAGCAAATGCAAAGATTTCAGAGCAAAAGCCCAGTGAAATGGAGGTTTCAGCTATTTGGAGTCATCACTGCTTTCGGATAATAAGATTTTTTGGGATGCTGATCTAGATACCGATCTTCCAACTGAACCCCCAGTGGTGTAGCATAAGCTGAGGAAAACATTTCGAGCGGTTTGCTTATTTACTGACAAAAGGAATTCAGGTTCAGGAGCCCCATGGCTTTGCATCAAACTCAGAGGAGAATCTCTGCTGAAATAACAAAGTAAAGCATCTCTGCAATGCCCTGAACATTTCTTTCCTATCAAAAGTGAACCGCTTTTGTGTTTTGAAAGCATCAATATTCCAGGCTTGTTACAAACGCCATAATCCCAATCATTACCCTCCACAAAGGGAAGAAGAAGAATGATGGAGAATGTGCCCATATTAAAAAAATAGCTTAAGCAGCCATCTGGGAGGTAGAAGACAAAATACTGAGAGAGTCTGAAGGCCTAAGTGCAGAAATACATGAGGACGTGCTTACCATTAAGCCTATAAAGTCCTTAAACACACCCATTGTAGTCATTTACATCCAATCTATTGCAGCCTATATATAGGCACACGCAATTATCCCCTGGAATACTTTAGCAGTGAAGGGAAGCGCTTGTCTGAGCATCGGAGATAACGGCGACTTCTCTTTCAACCTGGAGCAAAAGGAGAATAACCGCGCCAAAGAGAACACGGCAGGTTGCGCGGCTCGAATTGCAGGACAATAAAAGCTTTGGAAATACCAGCATTTTAAACTCCGCCTAATGCAAACCAGCCTAGGTCAGCGGTTCAAACGAGGCAGTAGGTTCAGGTCGACTCCAAAAATAACTCTAATACATTATTTGCCAATATATTGGCTTTTCTGAGAATAAGGGTAATCGACAGCTATGTGCACCCTGGAGGGTAAATATTAAAATAACCACCAGAAATCACTCTGCTATTCAAACAAGTGGTTTTCTTGCCATTTCTGGCACCAGGTACATTTTCCAAGAAGAATTCCTGGTGTAACAGAGTACGAACTACTCCGAATTTATAAGCACAAAGGAACTGACCATGGGCTAATAGTATTCTAGCCAATAAAATTCAGCTAAAAGGTTACTCACCCACCAGACTCTTGCTCCAAACCTGTTTATGTGCACGTGTGTAATGAATTCTGCCAAATGCAGCATAACAATATGTTACCTAAATCCCAGTTATATGTAAAATAACAGCAGCATTGGTTTATTGCAAGTTATTGGCTATGTAGCACTTCTTTTTTTTAAGTTAGCAACAAAACTTTGGTCAACTTAAATAGCAGAAGAACAAAATCTTCGTTCAGAGTTGGCCGTGAAGCAAAAATTGGTTTTGCAACCCTGGCTCCAAGACAGCGCGATTTTATTTTGGACTTCAAAAGGATCTCAGTTCTACCTGTGATGTACTCGGGCTCTCTATTTGGATCCACTGTGAATTGCTCCTTCACCTTTGAGAAATCCATTGGATTCCTAACGGTATTTAGGACCTAATCCCAACAGATTTTTATTTGAATATCTACACAGCTTCAAAGCTTCAATTCTGTTCACACTTCTCGTTCTGAATATCTTCTCCATTTTCATTTTCCTCCCTTTTCCTAGAGAAGTTTACATGCTGAGCACAAACATCTAAATTGTCTGGTTTATGGCAATAATTTCAGGATGAAAGAACGTATAAAAGTCAAGAAAATCAAAGCTAGGCCGTTAGTGGACTCTGTAAGACACCACCATATTATACACAGCAGCACGTGATGTATTTTCTCCCCTCCATGCTTTCAATAGCATACTCATTGATGTTATTAAATATATGCAATAAATAATATGCTGCAGTTAAGATTTCCCCAGAAACTCTGTGATGCTATGCTGCGCACGTGTGAATACGAGCGTGCAACTGGAAGTCTGTGCGCGTTTGCACAATTTTTTGGAAATTATTATTTCACTTCAAAAGACAAATCAGATTTTTGCATTTAAGTCATATTAAAACCAGGCTTTCTAAATGTAGATCAAATTACATGTAGACATCTTACTAATAAAGCACCTCTTGCTGTTCTGTTGATCAGTTTTGGACTTGAAGTATCTTTTGTTCTTCCCCAAAGGCCAGTGACAAAGAATTTGCAACACTCAGAAAATCGCCCGCGAGACAAGAGCCAAGAAAAAAAAAATCTTCCGCGTACATTTTCTTTCGTTCCCAAGTTTAAATCAGAACCTTTAATGTTACTTTAACGTAGTTTGCGTGCGTTAATCATATCCCTAATGTCGTGACTGACAGATAGAAATGAGTTTAATGGAGAGTTCAGGGTTCTTAAATCAAGACAGGCTTTTGGGTTCTCCTGATTAATAGAGCAATACCCAGGCCACATATGCTCCAGCTGAAAAGCACGATGGATAATGAGCTCACGCAGCCGTTGAAGGAATTTTAAAATATATGGTGGGCTCCATTACATCGATAGAACATTCCGGGGGAATTAATGTGTGGTAATTTGTCTGTCATAGTCAATGTTCAAAGGCGGAACGCGAGGGCCGAGCGGGGATACTCACAAGTTGGGCTGCAGGATGGATAATGAGATGTGGTGTGATGGAAGAAGTACCACCGATTGACTTAAAGATGAATTCCAGTCCCAAAGGGATGGTTTAGGTCAGGCAAGTGTCTCATGGCTTGTGTGGTCTTCACCTAACGAACACCCAGGTCCTCACTAGGCCTGTAACGAAACAATTACACCTCTAAATTCTCTGTTGGCTTCTTATTTCTTCAGAGGAATTCTATTTCAGACAGATATTGATACCCCGCTCTCATACCTGTGATAAGGACATTTCAATGGAACTAACCGTAAGGATTACGTAAAATATACATTGGTACGTACACAAAGATAAGAAGAAACTCAGTAGTTAATAAAGAACCAAGAGAGAGAACCAAGAGAACTCAAGATGGTACAAAGCTATAGGAGGATTCACAGACTGAAATAATAGGAAAGGTCTAGCTGAAAAATCTAAACACCATAATGAGATTTTTTAAGTTTCTCTCACTAGTAAATTATGTGTTGCCAGAGGTGAAATTTTGATATTTAATTTTAGAATCAGCTGTGTGATTGCTGTGAGAAAAAGCCAAACAAGTTGATCTTTAATCTCACAATTTTTGTCTCCTTCTCACCCCAAATAACGAAAAAAAAATACAGAAAATACAGATATGGACAGAATTTCCCTGAATTTGATAAGCAAGTATCACTGTATAAAACTCATACCATTATCTTTTATATTTATTGTATTCCTTGCTTATCTACTGAAATACAGTCCGTCATTTCTGTTTTTTACTGGTTTCATACTTATGACATTACGAGATAAAGATTTCTTCTTAAACTTATGACTTCAGAATTATAGCACTCTGCTTTTAGTCTGAATGGGGAGAAAGTGTAAAAGGAAAAAACTTAATCATGTAATTTCTGACCAAACACTGAGGAAGGCACTTGAAGGCTTAAGTGTTTCTGTGAAATCAGGTTGAACTGAAGAAATAAGAGATCTTAAGATCACTAACAAAAAAGAAAACTAGGAGGAAGAGAAGAAAATGCTATATTCGTACCGTTAGAAAATAAATACTGTGTACATTGAAGTCTTATCCCCCAGATAGATTATTCAATATTGCCAAGAAACATCAAACACGTTTCAAACTTGTACCTTAGCGGCATACGTAGAGAACGACGACTCTTTGTGCAAAACTAGCAAAGTGTGTAAATGAATTTACTGCATCAGCGCCTGCAATTAATGTTTCCTAACTCAGCTCAGATCAGCTCTACCGCATTACACCTGTAATTTTCCCAGGTCATTGGTAATGCGTTACTGCAGTGCTGCTCAAAATCCGCTCGCGTGCCGCGTTTTCTTCGTAGAAAACAAAGATTTCTGCCCGCGCGCTCTTAGAACCAGTTTCCCCACATCGCCACAACCACACATTTTTCAATCTGTGTCGATTCGATAAAGAATTCAGCAAATTACAGCAGAAATGGGAGAAACGGGGTAGAAGAAAAATAGTGCATTATTTTCCTGTGCATATAAGACCGTACAAACTATTAATTTTCTGAATGCATCGCGGCACAGGGGCTGAGAAGGATGTAGGAGGCTGGTGATAATCACGGAATGTTGGAACAAGCGCACGTGTCCATTTGAGCTACAATCAGTGGCAGATTGTGGGCAAAACCATTAATTACAACCTCATCTTCTGCTTCCAGTAAAGAGATGCAAAATGTTCAATGTCTATTGGAACCCAGTGTATGGAATAAAGAATAAAATCATATTAAGGCCTAACCCAGCTGGCTTTACTAAACCATTCTAGTTTCAGATGTCAGAACAATCATAATTTTTGAGGGAAGGTTCTCCAGCATAAGTAGGATCCATGACCACTGGTGTAGAATGACCAAAAAATACACTTTATTGTTGCAGCAGATACACAGTGCAACGCGCCTAAGAGTGAAGGCAAAATAATAATAATTTCCGAAAATTCCACTAAGTCCTATATAAGAAGATGAAATCAGGAGATGGCGCTTGGCCATGAAAACGTAACCTGACCTGAGAAGGACCTTGTTTTGTTCATAAAAAGGAAATATTGCCAAGTTTTGGTTTGGTTTTTTTAAGAGATGCAACACAGAATCTGTAATGAAAAAAATTACTCAAAATCTTTCCAACTGAAAATAATAAATCAGGATTTCTCAGAAGGTTTATTTCTCCCTGACAAGTTTTTAAGAACTAAAAAGTCCACAGTATCAAGACTTTTGATAGAGAGGGGAGAAGCCATCAGCAATTGCAACGCAGCAATTATTGGGTAACTCACCTTCAGGGCAAGTGTTTTGTAACTTCTAATTGGAGATCTAGTTAAGATCTGAACCAAGAGGGCTCCTATTCCTTCTGTATATTGTACTTTAATTGCTTTTCACAGTCGGGCTGGAAGTGCCACAAGGTATAGAGTTATAATTTGAAGATGTTCTCAGTTTTCCTTTGGGAAGTGGGAGCAGTCGGCAGGAGCTGCCTCCATGCAGGCAGACGCCTCTGGGAATTAAGCACGTCCCTTCCTCCACCAATTTTAAACTCGTCCCCCTGGTATTTCATTATCTGAAAGTGCATTTGTGCTTGCTCTTTTCTCTCATTTGTGTTTCACGCCATCAGCTGCGAGAGCCGTAAGAACTCTTAAGGCCATAAATGCACCTTGGGCTTCACGCAAATGAGAATCAGGCTCCACATTTTAATGACGGATGCCCATAAAACTTTCTGCTAGCTCGTTAGCAGAAGGATGCAGCAGGTCGTACAAGTGCTGTGGATACCGACAGTAAATGAGTTTCGGGGGGGTTTGGTCTGTGTCTCCTGTTTCAGTTACTCTTTGCGGGCTCTGATATGATACAGTAGTGATGATACCAGCTGGGTTTTGCAGAAATTACCGTAAAAGCTGTAACTTTTTACGGCAAATCGCAGGTTCTTACTCCAGCTAGTAAGCGTGCCCTTAGTGTTTCCATAGCCTGTCATAAAAGAAATTCTGCATGAAGTTATTCTCTATTAAATTGTTTGACAACTTCTTTTATTAAAGCTGTTTGAAAGCTTCCTGGAAACATTAAAATAAAATACCGAGATTACTTTTAATACCGGCCTGTGTCTTTGTAAGGTCAGGGTTTTGGAGGATAACCTGTTTTAGTTGCACAGCCTGGAATGCCTTAGAAGAGTTCGGTGTGTCTCAGCAAAAATTCATTCCAGAAGAATTCAATCAGTTCTTGGGAGAACTTTCTGATGGGAGAAAAATAATTGAGTGCTTGACATCTAGCTTTATAGGTCACCCGCTGAAAAGGCAATATCTCGGCTATAAATTGGGATGAAATGGTAGAATTTTAGTTGAGGTAAGTTTGCGGTTCTGCAGAACAGATGGTTTGGATGATGTGGGTTTCAGAGAATGCTTTCTATTAAGACAACAGCAAACCAAACAAAAAAACAATGTATTTGTGTTGTGGTTTTTGTTTCCCCCCCTCCAACTTGATAGATCTTAACCATTTGATACCAAGCTGAGCTGACCTAGACCTTGAGCTTAACTCAAGACAGACCACACCTGCTTTTGAATCAACCATTGTGGGCCACAACTTGATGTGTTCTGTCTACTGGGAAAAAATGGTTCTAATAAAAGACTTTATCTCCTTCGCACAGTGTGGCCTATTATATACTCATAAATTAGTATGGCTATAGCACCTATAGTAACTTAATTGCAAGTGTTATTCATCTTCTAATTTTTCTGACATACATCTTGATTGATGAGCTGGTAAAAAGTCTCAGTAATTAAGTATTTTATGGGTTTTCTCCAGTGACTTTTAAACAAGTGGTGATCTAATGCTACCAAAAGACGTTTTCACACAAATAGCAGCTTTAGCATCTTCCTTTGATAGATTTTCACGGTTTATTTTACTTTGCTCCTTCTTAAGAAAGGGAACGAATAAAAGATTGAGTAACTTTTATTTACAAGCTTAAATGGCATTTCTACCTATACTGACACCACCTATTTATAATTCTGCAGGAAAAAAAAAAAGGACAGAGTTGCATGGCTCCAAATGAGATCTTGCATTTGTTTTGCCCAGTGATATATATGCATATATATATATGCATATATAAAGGTTTTAAGCCTCAGCTGTGTTTAAGAAGCATGTGCAAAACAGACAGAGAACATAAGCAACAATGAAAGTTGCTGAAAACCAAGCTATCCGAATTATGAATGCAGAAGACGATACTCAGATTACGTATCGGTCAGCTGGAGAGTCACACTGAAAAGCTATATGTGAATTTTAACAAAACAGCTACCAAAATGCCATGCGCGTGTGGTTTTTTTGTTTTCCTATTCCACTACTTAAAGCAATTACTTTGCCATTTCTTGAAAAACATTTGAAACCAACAGAAAATACCACACATTTCATTTCCTTAACCTTAAACAGCAAAGGCTGTTTCATCTCCTTTAAGATCGGATTCAGAGCTCACACTTGTGACTTTTTTCTTGCAACTCCTACTGCAAAAACATTGCAGGAGAAGAATGTGGAGAGTGTTGGGTTTTTTTTTTAAGAACCAATTATTTTCCATGACATTTCAAGAACCACGTTATTCAGTTTGTTGTATATTACAAGAACAGAATCTCGTTGTGTAAAGACTAGATCTAATTTTCCTATCACATTCACCCCAGTGAAGAAAATCGATCCATCGTAAAGTGGAAGAGTTGAAGTTATGAAAGACATAAATAAATGGGGGGAAATAACCTGTATCAGTGCAGAATTTCAGATGAAACAAATACGCAGTGCACATGTATAAATACTGTATTTTGGACGGCGTTGTGTTTTAGCACTATTTCAGGTTTTTTGCAGCATATAAATATTCACCACTAAGATAATCTATTTAGCATCCGATTAGGCATATTCTATTTATTGCATCATGGTTTTAGTGCCGTAAACAGCAGATTGTGCCAAAAAACTAAAACTGATACGAAACCACTGATAAAAATAACCACTGTACTATCAGGCTGCTAGATTTTAGAAACCTAATTAGCAAAAAACATAATGGTAGCCACGGTTTTAACGGTTCACCCAAAGATTTTTGGGGGGTAACAGAGATGCTGGGGGATTTCTTCTTCGTTTGTCTGGGTTTTGTTAAAGAAATCCACGCTATCCAGAAGAGTCCTCCAAGGATTCAGAATTGCAGACAGTTTCTGCTCCAAGTACTTCCAGCAATTGTTGGCGTCTTTTAAGACTGTCTGGATAGAATTTATTAACATATATAGCCAGAGCTCTATCCTCTATTGAAAGGCAATATAACACACATTCCCTGACAGATTAAAGCAAGCTGTACTATAAATTGTGCAGATTGAGGCCTCTTACATGGCTTATCCTAATCATAGCTCTGCCATTTGCTTCTCATGACAGGATAAAAATAAAAGTCCCATAAAACTAAAATAAAATAGTCTGCCATCCCTCCCTTAGAAAACATTTGTCAGAATCTCTTCAAAAATAATTGGGAAGAAAATGTGCTGAATTCTACAATCTATTGAGGCATTTTTAAAGCTCGTCCAGGCATGTTAAAAGGCGGCATTCTTTATGATCCACTAGCTTGGGAGAGGATGTATTTTACATTGTCAAAAGCCTTTCATAGTTTGCTTTCCCCCCCCCCCCTTAAGTTTCCCTTGACTTTAAACTTCAATATTTATCCAGTGAGCAGGAACTAGTGAAACATTTAGGTTCACTTACTGTTCTGCAGTCTTCAGTGACCTAAACCTTGCTTTTCCCCTTACAATTTTCATACAGCTTCACAATTTCCTTTTTATTCCCCCCTCTCTACAGTGTCTCCTTTCGAATCATCGGTGCTTCATTAAAGCAGCGTGGAAGCTTATGGTACATTCTTCAGCCCTTTTCAGATACAACTGCTGAAGAAAAGTTGATTTTTTTCCAATGTTGTGGACTGAATTTGGCATCTTTGGCAAGGGCAGGTGTTTCTCTTCTTGGTAACGAAATACCCTCTGCAATTATGGGCTCTTATTTCTCCCTATCAATGTGAAATAAAGGTGTCTTGGTAAAGGACAAAGAGCTATTGCCCCATAAAATGAAAGGCTGTGACATCTACTTTATGACACCTGGGATATAGAATAACAGTTACCATGGTTTTGATATAAAAAGGGCCAAATTAAACAGCTGTGTTCTGCACCCACAGGGACTTTTTAACAGCAAAAAGTGGCTTAAGTTCTTGCCAGTTCGTGATCAGTTGCCCTAATTCAGGATTGAGGGTTCTTCTACGTAATCTTCTGTTTCCTGACAGACTTTAGCAGCTTTTACAAACTTTTGTGATCAGGAAGATGCAGTTCAGCCAGCTCCACAGAATTTAATTAAAAATAATAATTTACGGCAATGTTTTAGCCACTTCTGTGGCACTTCATTTGCTCCTTTCCATCTTCAGGTGTCCCTGCTGGCAATGTTCTTCAGACAGGAATATTGGGATGTTGCCTTTTGCAGATGGGCCACCCCAACTGGGCCAGAGGATCAATGGCTGATGCAAATCAGGGCCCAGCAGCATTAGAACACTGCAATTATAGCAAATCAGCAAAATAATTGAAGCAGAGAGTAATAAAACCAGCCCTAATAGCGCTTGGCTTCACTACAATTCGTCATATCCAACTGGATTAATGTCTCAGTCAATAGCTACAAGCCAGTCAGGTAGTTTAAAACGAGTATCAGTTGTGAGATTAAAAAGGCCTCTCCGCCCGATACGCAAAAATAAAAATGCTGACATGCAGCAGATTCAGATTATAAATCCACAGACTCCCGTTACGCATTAGGAATTGTGCATGGCATTAGGAATTGTGCATAACAGCCAAGACAAGAAAACCACGGCCATGAAGGATTGGTACAGGTAGGTGCTCAGCACCTGCGGCAGAGGCCTGCGTCTTCCTTTTGCCTTAGCTCTTGAGAAACGGAGGATTTTATCTTGTCCCTTTTAATACACTGAGTCTTTCAGCCTAGCCCGTTCCTTATTTTTTAACACGACGACCAAAAGCGGCGCAGTTACAACATCATAAATGGCGTTTGCCGCTCCGCACCGCCCAGCGTCGGCCCACAGGCCGGGGAGCCCGCCCGGCCGCGCGTTACGTTTTAATTCCTAATTCTTGGAGGAAGGACGTGCCCCAGACAGAAAGATACACAAAGCATACGCTTTAATGGAAATTATAGTCGGCGTCCATCGTGGCATATTACCGTATCGCGGATTTTTTACCTCAAGAATACGCATTGCAAAGCGTGTGTCTGGTCAGTCCTCTCAAGCGTGTTGTCTCAGCAGTTTTCACTGAGGCAGGAAGAGTTCGACTTTAGGGGATTTTAGTGCCACAAAAGCATCTTGAGGCACCTGAGTGGAATTTGATGTCCTGGCGTAAATGTCTGGGGAGGAGAACCACAATATGCCTCAGAATTATTTCCACAAAGCAGACTGGGAAGCTGCCTCTGGAAACCCACAAAATGGGGAGTTTTGGACAATCTGGTTGGCAGGGCTGAGAGCACGCCTGCTTTTTGTTCTCAATACAGAACCGACTCTGCACCTGCGCAGCTCTTGGGGTGAAAACGGAACGGAAAAAGACAGGATTTTGCATTAAAAAAAAAAGAAAAAGCCGAGTGGCGAGGGCAAACGTGTGTGAATAGTGCAGAAATAGCTGTCACGCAGTAAAAAGCAAGTGAAATCAATGGCTTTGAACGTGCCTCAGCTCTAAAGAAGTCTGCTTCCACATCATATTAAGTCCATCTCTGCAGGGCAAAATACATTTAATCAATAATTACAAATTATAAGTTATTGTGAAAAAAGCTCAAAAACCAAGAGCGTCATTTTGTTGGTGTCTATTAACTGTGATAATTGGAATGTATTCCTGGCTGTTCCAAAATCAGAAGGTTATTACCACAAGCTGAGGGGGAAGATTACTCCAAATCCTTCATGGCCTTGTTCCCTTTGCCTAAGTTTCTGCTTGGTTTCCAGCAGAGGGGCAGAGCTCGCCCTGTTCTGAAACAAAATATTTCCACAGAGTTTAGAGGAAAGGAAGGAAAGAGGACAGGGCTGGGCAGCCAAATAGGTTTGGGACACAGATAAATAAAATTGGGTTGTGGGTTAGAAGTAAATAGCGATGTCAAGAAGACCATCTGTTGGTTATTGATCATAGTGGGTTCCAGTTGGGAGGACAGGCCCAGGCACGTAGGGAAAAAATTAAAAGTCTTCCTAAGAACGACAAACCTCAGGATTAGGGAATAACATATAAAGAGAGAAAAAAAGAAGAGGTGAGGATAAGGGATTAAAAATGAGGTAGCCGGAGCGATATAAAAAAACCAAACCTGTGTTGTTCGGACACAGACAATAAACCGTTCTTACATCCCTCCCAAGTATAAAAAAGCCCAGCGGAGGCGATGCTGCTCCAGTCACAGGATGTATCCCCAGCACAGTTTGTCTTCCTTCCATTCCTCTTCCCCCAGCTACTCCAACCCACCTGCGACCGAATCGGCTTCAGAACTTTCCACCTCCATGTGGAATTTACCGTCTCCTCAGGAGCAGTTGTCCAATCAGGAGTTTAATTTCTCTTGCCTGGCTTAGAAATGAGCTCAAAATAAAATATTGATTATTCTCTAAACTTCATCCCGCCATCCTCAATAGGGTTTGGAAGTTTCCATAGAGATGACATTTTCTGCTATGACTTTCTACCATTTTCCAGCTTCAATGGGGCTCCAAGTGCAGCATAATAAACAAGTAACTTTCCGCAAAATTCTAGAAAAAATTGAGGTTACATTTCTTCAAAGTTTGCTTGGGTGACAAATCATCCCCAAAACCTCTCAGTGTTCACAGAACTACATCTGGATGCATCAGGTAAAGAAGATTTTATAAAGGATTTGTTCCTGCAGCTCTTGGGAAATGGAGAAGCCAAATGTAAAGGTCTTTCCCTGAGACAGAGAAGGCAGAGAAACTTTGTTTGCAGCTGTATACACCCCCACGGCAGAAATTCTTTATATAAAAAAGATAGCTGACCCACTAAAAAATGCAGTCTCATACACGTAACACATGGATCACTACATTTAGTATTAATGACGATGATATGAAAATACTGTTTAAAACAGGGAGAATGTTTTCCTTCCGCCAAATTTAAGACTCCTATAATTTCTCCCTTTATAACGTGGAGTAAAACACAGGAGACCTGAGAATGTTTATGAACTAAAGAAAAAAATTCTAGATCTGAGACAACGGAATACAATTCCAAAAATGGCTGAAATGTCCACATAAGTCACATTTAAACTGGAAAACTTCTAGAAGAAATAATAGTGAACGTTCTAATGAGCTACAAAATACTGTCAAACATTTCATGTCAATATGGAGAAGTCAAGTACATCCTGGTTAGAGAATTCAGAGGATAACATTTCAGGTGTATGTGTATATTAGCACTTTCTCGACATCAAGAAACAGAAGGAGATTCTTCTAAAACGAAATCTTGGGTTCGTATAATCATTAAATATGAAAATTTAATGCGAATAAATACAAATACAAATGAGGCTGTATGTAATGTTGTACGGTAGGTATTAATTTAAGAGAAGATATTTAAATGATAGCGAATTTACTTAACAAACTGACTTAAATTCCTTTCAAAAGTCAGAACGAAAAACAATGAGTCAGATTTAGTTCTCTGAAAGACTACATATAATTATATTGTATAATTTCCAAATTATAAACACATGGAACTACGAGAACTAACTGAAGCAAATTAATAAGAACACGGCAAAATCACCTCAAATTAGAAGATAAAACAAACGCACTTTGAAGGCGTTTGATATTTCCCTAAGTGAGTCAGAGAGATCAGCTGCACATAATGTTTTTAATGCATCAGGCATAGTGTCCTAAATGTTAATGATTACACTTTAAGGGTTTAATGGCTTACAATATTTTTAATGTAAGAAATAGCCATTCTAATGGGAATGTACATACCCTTTACCAGGCAGCCAGTTCCCCAGTTAAAGCAATAAAAAAAGATTCAGCGTTCCTGAGGGGGAACCACAGAGCTGTAAAGGTAGCAGGGTTAATTGTCTGAATTATTGGGACACTTTTTTCATGAAGCTTAAGTTATTCAAACGGGAGGCTTTGTGCAGTGAACTTTAGACGCATACTTTCGTATAAAAACGCAAGCTGATCTTGGGCTCAAAGAATCATTCGTAAGATGTCTCTGATCACAGGGTTTTAGCAGAGAAAAAGCACGAAAGATTAAATTTGGGATTCTTCAAGAATTCTCCTCTGGAATAGAAACCTGCTAGCAGGAAAGAATCCTCTGAGTAGTAGGTTAGAGATTACCCAATTCTTGATTATTTTTCTCCTGTACTCTCAATAGATTTAAGAGGAAACGATGGAGCAGGGGGGAAAGTGAAGAAAAGGAGAGGGAAGAGGGAATGGAGAGAAAATTACCTAAAAATCTAAACACAATCACTTTAGAAGCATCTTCTGCACCCCATCCCCAAAATAATTCCAAAGGAACACAATGTTTAAGTTGGAATTTTCTGACTTGGCACATAAAATGATGGAATTTTATGATTATTTTTCAAGTTCCACGAGAGAAGATGCGCGTAAGCGCATGTGCATGTTTGAGATGCCTTCAGTGCAAAAGGAAAGTGCTGAACTGGAAAGGGATTTCTCTTCCTCGGCTCCTGGAAGATCTGGGGAAAAGAGCTGCCCTCCCAGGCAAGCAAGAAAGAATTGAAGTTTACTTTTAATTATGCCAAAAGAAAACAGGGGGAAGCACAGCTGAATTCCTAAAGGAACCATGCGAGAAAGCACTGCCTTGAAGAAATAAAAAAACCCGCTTCCCTAAAAACAAAAACTAACTTCTCCAGAGAGTATGTGTGGAGTCTTACCCAGCTGTAGATAGCGTTCATCTGTAATCTGGAAAGAGATCTCCATTTCTTACACAAAATTGGGAGATTTGGAGTTCGTTATTTAGAGCCAGCTAACGCATCGAGTGACTTTTGTTCTTCGCCGCTCACTTCTTTAAGGCCTTTCCAACGCCGTCGGGAAATACGGCCCCGCTCTAAGGTATAATTAAGAGGCTTTCAAATAGAGAAATGAATGGCAGTGACGAGGAAAAGGAAGAGTCACCTATTCTTCAACATTAAAAGGACATCACAGCTGTGAAGTCAAGCTCTTGAATGATCGGAAATGCTGCTTAAGTTTGGCTTACAGTCAAGCACGAAAGGTTAAATTTAGTCCAGGCGTGAAAACTCTCACCTGCTGCACAAAGTCCTGCAAAAGTGGCTGGAACTGTCCCGTCCAACCTGAAAAACCATCTTTTTACACCGACCACAGCGCGCAGGGACCCAGCTGAGGTGCGGAGCTGTGACTGCGGGGTCCACACGATGCTCCACTTGCTGCTTGGTAATAGCAGGTAGTAAAAAAAAAAAAATCATTTAAAAAGTATCTTGAATCCTCATTTGATACAGAACTACGAGAACCGAGCCATTTTTCTGTGTTGCAATCACTGGTTGAAAGCGGCCTTTTCAACAGATACTGCAGAGGATACTCTGGAAGTCAGAATAAGGATATTCGGGATTTTTACTTCCTTACCACCAGTAGAGAAACTTCATTTCTTTCCTCCGTGGCTCCTGCAACCCAGCCCATTCTCAATCCTTTTTCTACTTTGACCTCTTCATCCTCAGTCCCATGTATTGCTTTTCAAGACTTTCAGCCCAGTCCGAAGCCAAGCAATCGTACTATTTCTCACAACTTGTCCTCTTTTTTTGTCACTCTCTTCATCCGCAGGCTCAGAATCTTTGCAAGGCTTTCCGAAAAAAAGGTGTTTAAGAACAATTATACTTCTTCCTGACACAGATCAAAGTAGTCTTGGACTCCCCGTCTACCTGAGTGTGTCTAAGAACAGCATTAATCAGGAGAGCTGAACCCATCCAACCAAAAGAATATCCCCCGCCATACGACACGGTGCTCAGCAATAAAAGCTTAGGGAAAAGAAGATAAAAGGAGGATGCTCATGGTTCGCCATTTGTCTTCCCAAGCAAACGCCATGTGTGCCGAGGCCCCGCTTTTCAGGAGGAGGTTGGGCATTTGCCGGCTGATGGGAAGCAGTGGATGAATTCATCTTTTTGCTTAGTTTGCCCTCGCAGATTTTGCTTTCCCTATGACGCCGGCATTACCTGGATCCACAAGTCTTCTCGCCTTCCATTTTCTCTTCGTCCCATGGGAGAGGAAAGTGAGAGATGTAGGGTGGGTGCTTGGCTGCTGGTCAGATGGCACTTCTAAGCCCCTGAGTCACCAATGTGCCCTTGTGGCCAAGAGGCCAACGGTACCTGGGGTGCATGAGGAACAGTGTGAGCAGCAGGGCAGGGAGGTTGTTCCTCCCCCTCTGCTCTGCCCTGGGGAGGCCCCATCTGCAGTTCTGGGTCCAGTGCTGGGCTCCCCGGTTTAAGAAGGACAAGGAATTACTGGAGAGAGTCCAGGGAGGGACACAAAGATGCTGAGGGGTCTGGAGCATCTTTGTGATGAGGAGACACTGAGAGAGCTGGGGCTGTNCTGTGAGTAGGGGGGTTGCACTGGGGGATCTGCAGAGGTCCTGAAACCCAACCAGCCTGGGGTTCTGGGATTCTGTAATTTGGAGTGACAGTGAAGAGAAGAACCGGCATCCGACAGCATCGCTGCAGCGAGACCAACGGCCTCGGCCTGGCTGACCTGGGCCTGCTGGGCCCACGGGCAGGGCAGGGGGTGCCAAAACAACAGGTCAGGGTCACAAAAGCCTATCAGTGCCTCAGGGCCCTTACAGGCCTCGTTAGGAATTAATTATCTGGATGCAATACCAGATTGCCTACTCTGAAATCCTGCTGATTCGGGTCTTAATAGGCTGTTGCTGTTTCTAACGTAGCTGATGTGCCACACGTCGGATGGAGGCTCTTAACTCCTGCAGATGGTCCATCAGGAGCCTGTTCTCCTCATTTATCCTCTCTGAGGAGGGAAAAAGAAAAAGAAGGAGCTCCCCCACCTCTTGTATTTTTTTAAGCTGGAGTGAAAGAGATGCGAAAGAAGAAAGTTTTGAAAAATAAAGCTGGGGTAACAACACAACCCTTCCTCTTTGTTGAATGAAGCTGACATCAGACAATTGTGTTCAAAGGCATCCCAGACCTGGGAAACCGTTCGACCAGACCTAAGTAAATCACATACGCAACTCACATCCTAGCAAAGCCATATATTAACATGAACTAATAGATGATCAAATGGCTTCTGTAGGGTACAACTGTATAATAATCAGAGAAAATGTAAAATATTACTTTTAAAAATCATTTTTAAAGTTTTAAGTAGGCTTGCATATTTATGGATGGCTATTCCTCAGCTCCCTGTCTTGTAACATATTCTACCGGCATCTCGTGCATATTTTCGACTCGACGAAAAATGCGTGTCTCCAGCAGCACGCTGCCAGCTATCACGTTTCTTTTCATAGGCACTATATTAATCAAAGTTCAGGCAGAAATAATACCGCTGCTTCCATTTATGCCCTTGAGAAATCAGGCTTTTGTGAGGCCCAGACTTCCATTAAGCTCTGAAAAAAACCCCTGCCGCCTCGTGTCACGTCAGACAGGCTTTTCTATCTCCCTTTCTTCAGGCAGTAGATGCAGAAATCTTCACAGTTTCAAGGTCTCATCCCATCCAGCTCCACCGGGCTGACCGGGCTGCCTCCGCCACCTTTCTCGCCTGATAAAATCAACATCGCAAGGCCTAAAGCGTTTTAAGGAAACTGCACTTAAGATAAAAATCCTGAACGCCTATGCCAGCCCGATGCGGGAGAACTTCGTTAGCAGCAGTTTATATTGTGTAAAGCACTTCAGCCAACGAACTAAACCTGAAAGAGGGTTGCTCTACGGCCTTCCCGTGAACCCCCTTTTCAGTACCACGAGAACGATACTTCCATTAACCCGCATATTTATCTTTTTGCCACTTGCCTTTCTGTGTTGCGAGACTTTGAAACTGGGAATGTGACTGGAGCTCACTGAATTTTGCAGCTGTGAGAGGGTGGAAGTTGCTATTGGGTTGCTCTGTTGCTCGGATATTTTTAAAGACAGAATATTTTAATGCTTATGCATCCATCGAATTCAAAGGTTCTATTTTATAACAACGCCAAGTATCACAAAACTTAAAAGCGTGGAAGCTGGAAACATGGAGAAAACATGATAGACATGAGGAACAACTGAGCAGCATTTCCTCTGCGTAAGAAAAGCTACTTTTGTTTAAAAGGAGAATAAGATCAGTAGAGCAAAATCCCTTTCATCTTTACCAATTCTTAGAGTCTTTTCTTCCCTTTTTAAGATATATTTGGTATATATGTTGCTTGTGTTAATAAGGTCTCCGGAGCAGGTCCTGTCTATTTGTACAATAGCTGGCACAGCAGTGCCACCCGAGTTCATCACCGGGGTTTGTTGGAGCAGTGGGAATATACCTAAAAAAGTATTTCTTATTGATTGTATTTCAGCAGGCACCATGTAAAGCTCTTATAAACAATGGGAATATTTTCAGTGAAACTTATTAAGATACCATAGGGAAAAAATAACCACCGGCGCACCAGTTACAGCAGTACCAAGAAAAATCAGGCGTAAGCTCAAAGGCCCGTTCAACCCGTTAAAAGCCGAAACCTCACCCCAGGTCTCCCATATTGTCAGCAAATGGCCTTATCATCCTGCTTCTGCTGCCTCGGAAAGGCTGCCAGACATCGCGGCTGATGTTCTCCCGCTTTAAAGAACTAACGTCAAGTCTGAAAGAGCATGGCAAAGCAATTTCTGGTTGTCGTGAGGTAGAGGGAAACACCAAGCGAGCTCCCCGCGCTAATAATTACAGCACCAAAGGTACAAGGGCCATTTTTAGACTGAAACCACTAAGCAAGCCCAGCTTAAAATATGAAATAACTCTGTCGGGAAAGCAGAAGGTAGAAACATTTATAAGTTATAAGTGCGCTAAGCGGCATAGAATTAATACCAGCTTCCATTCAAGCTAAATATAAGCATTTTAAAATAGTGTCGTGAACAGTGCACAAATATCTGGCGACACCGTGAGCGCGTAGCCAGGCTCAACAACCTATACGTAGCTGTTACGTGACAACCCAACCGCAAATCAACAGGACACCCTGCTCAGTGGGCAAAGACAACTATGGAAACCAAACCCCGAGGAAAGCGCGTCACGTATGAACACCCAGCAGGGAAGCCAGAGAAATACTTCTAGCCTCCTACAAATAATAATAATTTTCAGAACTTGCAGTGAAATCCATCTCAAAATACGTGTGAGTATTCAAAGAAAAGCAATAAGAGGAACGCAACTGCCTCAGCTTTGACAAAAAGGCCGCAGAAACTACAGGTGACCAAATCCATCCCGCTCCATGAATAAGGACCAAAGCTGATCTGGGCTGCCTGTGATTATAAATCAGCTCAGAATAAGATGGGACATTAAACACTGCGTTATTTCCTCACAGTAAATCACAATAGCTATATACTGAGTAAATAAGCATCTGTGACTTTCAGGCTCATTTGCATGCATGCTTATTTATTCATAAAACCTTGAGATACGTTAGATATTTAAACCTTTTAGAAGTCGTTGGGGAATTTTTATTGTACCCTTTGAGGTGAATTAAACACATGCTCGTAGTTAAATAATTTTTAAAAAATTAATACATTAATGAACAGGGCATTGGGCTGAGTCCTACAACAACAGGCGGTTCTAAGAACCCGCATCACCCGCCAGTTCCTCCACTCAGCTCTGCTGCCTAAAGATCTGTATTTTACAGATATGCAAGAATTGTTAAAGTGTTTCCTTAAAGTCGTGCGGAAAGCTTGGGAGAATCTGGCCTTTAAAAACCCCAAACACGTAAGACTTGAGCCATGTGCAGAGAATTAGGCAACGGCGCTTTTTCTGCAATTACGTGTGCCCTTCCTTTCTTCCAAGCGTTTAAACCTGTATTCACAACACACAACCAGCTGTTATGCTACACATCCTTCTTTTTCGCTAAAAAATTCTACTTTGTTTTTAGTCAGTGACCATCAATAGCCCTAAATGCCAAAGGATGGCACACTGGCCAAACACGTCATTAGGATCATCACTTACAGCGCTGGCAAACACTTTTGTGAGGCTGAGAACGGCCACTAAACACATGCTACCACAGACAAATATTGGCAATATTGTACAGGACACACCGGCAGGGGCCAAAAGCTGGAAAAGAGGAGAGAAACGTACTTCATCTGCCACCGGGATATCACACACGCCAAAAGGTTTCACTTCAAGACACTTTGCTTGCCAATTCTTACCTTCTGCTTAGCCAACTCGCAAGCTTCTCGCCGCCCTTTCCAAGGGAGAAATGTCTGGGGTCGGTCTGGTTTAAAGAGAAATATCTCCTCTTCTGCTCTGCGTGTCCAGCATCCAAGGCCCCCAGCTGGCAGTGATCTGAGATCGGGAGCACCTTAATGACAACTGGGTGACACCTGTGACTGCAGAGCCCTGCCCTTACTGGCTTCCCATTCTTTCAGCTCATTTTAAACACCTGCTTATTTACTCTGCCAATTTTAAGCCTGGCAGGGGGGTGGCTCATGAATCTCTTTTCTGATTTGGGAAACTCACAAATTTCTATATGTTTTTTTGCTCAGCGCAGCTTGTCGTCCTATGCACGTATTGAGAAACCACTGTGCCACTCACTCACCTCCCCGTCCCACTCAGACGTACCTTCAGTTCAATACAAACCATTGAAACCAATGCAAAAGAGAGCTGGTTCCACTCTTACGGTCCTGGATTAAAAAATAAATGCTTTTAAGAGGAAAAATGTCTGAGTGTGCAACAACTGAGGACTGTAATACATGCAGACAGAGGGAGAGAATTAAAGTTGCAGAGAGAAACAGTCACTAAACTCACTTTGGAGCCACAAATACATTCCTTCCAGGCAATTTTGCCTGCTGTAACATACAGTTAGAGCAAGAAGAGAGAGTACTTCTTATGAGAAAAAAGGATAAAGTAAATTGATATTTTGTTCTTGCTGCATCTACTTTATCTTAATAGACACATTAGCATATGTACTTTAAACCAAACCGACCAAACCATCTTCATATTTTCTAAAGAAACACTTACCAATTAAGAGCAAACGGAAGTATTTTCTTTTATAAACATTAAGCAGGTGGCAGAGTGACACTATTTTTTTTTCCCCCAGGGTTTAATAGTAATATAAGGCATTTATGCTATCATTGCCTGCAACAACAGTTTTAACTGAAAAAATTTAGAAATCTCCAGAAGTACACAGCAGCTTTTCATAAAAGACCCGTGAACATTTTAAGGTTCACTTCAGGAGAAATTCTCCTATCTGTGCCCATGCGGCCTACTGCATGATTTAGAGGTGTAACTGAAAGGAAAATTCCCGCTGTAAGGCAGACCTCAGTGTTTATGGTTTCCAACATAGGTGAAGGGACCACGTTGAAAAGGAACAATCCCACATTCCCAGTCCCTGCACTATACCTTCGCTTTTCTATGGCTAAATTAGCCTATATGTAAATCACCAGCTGGTGAGGAGGACTCAAGGTCCGCAACATATGCATTTTCGAGAGTTTTATCTCAGAACAGCTTTGCTCTAGTCCTGCGACCAACTACCCATTAAGGGCTGGAACATTTCGAGTGTCTCTTCCAGTTTAGTTAAATCCGAAAGGAACGAAGTTCATCGCTCAGTGACGCGCACCAAAGCACAATATGATAAAAAATATATTTAAAAAATATTCTTAAAAAAATAAAGGTTTAATTTCCAAAGTGATTATAACACTGAAAACACTTTAAAGTGTGCTTCTCTTTGCTGTATCTTTTACCTAGGAGGGGTGGAACTGGTTTGTCTCATGAAAGATATGAACTACTGAAATGCTGTGAATTGCAACGAAGTTTTGGCCGAAGCTGATTTTTGAAGTGACTCTGATCCCTTTAGGTTCAGCTGTGAACTTGTATTAACGGATATTGCTTGACTTCAACAGAGCAATGCCAGCTACCCTAGTTAAAGGAATCAGTCTTTAAATGCTCATTAATATCTCACCTCACTCTGCCAACTGCATTTATCATCAGAGATGTAGTTACAGGTGCTTGTGAGGCGAACCACACTGGGCAAATTTCTGTTCCCGTCCATGCCTTCCCTGCAAAACACTGGTGGACGTTTTCGTTTCTCTTACAATGTGGTTTTCGCAGGCTGGACTCCCTGAGCTTTGATTATGACAAGAGAAAAATCATTGCAGCTGTTCAGAGTGGAAGAAGCATCTGCTGCAGCGATGAGTAATCGCTGGACCGGGTCACCAGGTATGCTTGATCCGCTAATCGGGAGGTTAACAGCCAAGATTATGATAAATGCCCAGTCCTTTCGTCTAATCTTAATGTTGGATTGTACACACGAGCACACACACACACAGAATTTTGCTGTCTGAAACTGAAATTGGTGATGTTCAGTCATTCAGATGGAAAATGCAGCCATTGATTAAATGGATATATAGAGTCCAATACACACCTTCGTAGCACAGGTAGGCAGAAACAACAGGCAGATAAAGTCTTTATTCAGATGGCGGTTCTGGTGGGCATGGCTGCCTTCCCCCACACAGCTGCTGTCTGACCCCCACAACCAGTCCCGGAGAGAAAATAAGATTAAGAATCTTGTGGGGCCAGATAAAACCAGGGAGATCGCTCACCAGTTACTGTCACAAGCAGAAGAGACTCGGGAAAAATTAATTTGTTGCTAATTAAAATAGGCTTGGACATTAAGAAACAAAGACAAATTCCAACGCCTTCCCCTCAGCCCCCGGCTCATTTCCCCTCATGGCTCCCAGCTCCTCTGCCCCTTCCCCGAGCGGCGGGGGGGAAATGACAGCGGTCAGTTGGTGACATGGCCTCTCTACAGCTCCATCCTCCTCACAGTGTCCCCAGCTCCAGCGTGGGGCCGTCGAGGACACAGCCGGGGACACCACGGTGTCCCCAAGGGCTGCAGGGAGAGAGGGGAGTGAGGGGAATGAGGGGAGCGAGGGGATTGAGGGGAGCGCCGTCCCGCTGCCTGCCGCCCTCCCTCAGCTGCCTGCGGCAGGGCCGCTCCTCACGCTTTTCCCCTCACTCCTCGCTGCTGAGCGGCGTTTTGCCCTTTCTCAAAGAATGTTTTCACAGGGGTGTCACCCGGCCCAGCCGTGGCTGTGCTGGGGACACCGTGGAGCCGGCTGGTCCTGTCACCCCTGGTCGCCTCTCACAGACAGGCCCCTCTGCAGCCCCCCGCTACCTGCACCTTGTCAAATACGCCCCATTTCCAGCCTTGTAGAAAACTGTCACTGCCAAAATATATTGAATCTGTGAGAAACCTTATAAAGGGTGTACTGATTGTGAGGAATTACAATTAATTTCTGCAGCTGAGCAGCCGGTCATGTGAACTAGGCTGTCTTCACGGAGCCCAGAGCTACGGCTGAGGGAGAAAGGCCGGATCCACAGCCGGTACCACGGCAGCTCCCCTTCCCTTCTCCGGTGTTTCTTCCACCGCAGACCTCCCTTGTCAACCCGAGCAAGCTGTTTTCTCTCCCTCAGCTCCTCACAAAGCACAAACAAGGGGTAGAGGAGGGCAGGAAATACATAACATGGTGCTAACCCATGTAGGGAAGGGTAGTGTCTCCCTTAGGCCAGACATGTTTGTCTCGCCTACATGAGCTCACCAGTCAATACACACAGAGGAAATACATCTAAATACGATACTTTATGCTCGTTTTTAAAAGCTCGGCCCTCAGTACTTCCTTCTTGTCCTGTCCGAGGTGAAACCAACTGTTTTCAGAACCCAGAAGTAAAGTCGCCAAAAATGAGAAAACAAATTAGGGAGCACAGTTGGCTCCACAGATGAAAATCTGCAATATATTTGCCAGCTCTAATTGACTGTGTTCAGCCATGTAAAAGCAAGGGAGAGAGTTGCCTAACGCTCATCGAGAAGTTGACGGATTTTTTCCTAACTCATAAAGATAGGATGGCTGCTATGCCCAGATATTATTAGAGGGCTCTGGTTTCAAAATTGACCACAGAGGTATTTTTGCTCACCAAAAAAAGTGACTGGGGCTGCCTTCCATTTCTTGGGGAGTTTAAAATACGTTACCTTAAAGAACAAGGTTTTTTGCAGGCAAAGTGCCTGGATTTTCCTGAAAATAGAAGAGTCTCAGAGCCTCTGGACCCCATTATATGATCCAAAATTCAAGCACCCTAACATTGCCAGTCCCTTTAGGCCAAATAAAAGGATTGTCCTGAAGTTTAATCTCAAACATGCAAAACCATAGTGTTAACTAGCAAGAAGGGGAGGGCTGGGTGTGATGTAGTGACTTTTCAGCTCGAGTTTCTAGCTGCTGCTCCTTTTCAGAAAGTTCTGACATTCATGAGGGGACCATGCACTCATTTGAGATACTTCATGAAGCTAAGATATATGATTCAAAAGCTCTACATCATCCAATAATACGGTCCTGAAATGAAGATGTTAAAAGGGAGAAAAACGTTCATTTTATAGTTTCCCTCTCTTGCAAATTAGTCTGATGTTCATTCCCATTTATATCATTTATATGCAGGGACCTGTGTACTCTGATGTTTCATGTCCCATTTTGGATGTTTTTTACTGAGAATAAAGGGAGAAAGTCTGGAACTGTGGGGCTGATTTTCAATGCATTTTGGGGTCACAAGTGCCTACATGTCATCAATCTTTAAGAGACTTGAGCACCCGCTCGCACACCATGCCTTAGAAAGCCCCTCCATATATATTGTGTAATTACTTCGGAAGGTGCGTTTTTCTTCCTCTTTATTCATTTCTTTAGCAAGGTCATCCTTTACTTTACTTGTGTGTGGGAAGACCCGACACAATCACACATCTCCCCGTGATTTGTTGACATGCCTACTAGGGCATTTCCACTACTCTTGTAGCATCTTTTAATAACGATATCTTGCATTTAGTTGTGCATTACAGTAAATTCATCACCGCTCTGCAACCATATATTGTTTGTAGTCCTTATGCTCATTTGCTAGATAGCTAAATTACCTAAGCACTGGAGACTCAAACTGCAGTGGCCGGGTTATGTCACCTCATTAAGCAAAAGAAAGTGCAATCTTATTCAAAGCCGGCATATAGGCTGACATTGTGTTTCAACAAGAAATCCTTCATGCCCACTGAATCTCTAAAACACCTCGAGTCAGAAATGTTTTCTTTAGCTTAAGAACCAGCTAGGCGTCCTGTTTTACAGGTGACTATGGTTTTTTCATGCAAAGAAACCTTCTAGGAGCTGAAAATGCCTTCCCTGTGTGTCCCTTGTTTTCTCAAAGCCAGGACAGCCTGGTCATTGCTCTGACTTCCAGAAATGTGACCCCAAAGGTGGGGAACATGGAGCCGGAACTCCTGAGACACTTTGGAGTTTGTGCTAACTCCAAGAAGAGTTCGAGCTCTTCTTCCACCTCCGTACCTTTCCTATCCGTAACGTACCTTGAATTCCTGACCAGGTGGGGATGAAGGAGCTCACCTGCTTTAATGTAGTGCCCGTGCCCTTTGCAGGGACGAGACCACGAGGACTCAGAGCAGCACTGGTGTGGGCTACGCGCCCTGGCACTTTGCTGAGCTTCCCAGCTCCCACGGAGCTATAATCCCTCATCGGTAAGCTCTGCCTGACTAGGCTGGCTTAAAGTTCGCTTGGGCTCGGCCAAGCTGCCACCACTGTGCTGTAAACATCCTCATAAAAGGCCTGCCTGCTCTCTTCAGCCTCTGCTCTGTCTCTCCTCCTGAAGTCTATTGAAGGCATTAAAAAGTGCAAGACTGTCCCTTCTTCTACTTTCTCGTCATGAGATTCCGCCTGCTTTTCTACTTCCAGCTGAGCAAATCTTCCAGTGACAGCCACTGCAGAAGTTTCGCAATTAATGAGGCAGGCTGGGGATAAGTGAGTTATCCCCTCCGATTCATTATCGTGGTGCAACACCCTTGTACCAATTTACTCCTCCGGTGTCCACAACTTCTCATCTCCTCACTCTCTGCATATTCTTCCCTCTGATTTCCCAACTCTGGTCTCTTTGTTCTCATTTCTGATAGCTCCAGACCCACCTTTTTGCTCCTCTGGACATTCACTTTTATTTTGCATCTAAAGCAGTAACATCTCCAGACCAGTCAGATCAGTTTAGGAAAGGCAGGTCCTGTCTGACTGATGTGATCTCCCTCTATGAAAAGATGACCCACGTGTTGGATGAGGAAAAACGGACATTGTATAATGGATTTTAGTGAAGCCTTTGACACCATTTCCCACAGCGTTCACCCGGAGAAACTCACTGCTCATCCCTGCGGAAAAAAGTCTGAAACCTAGGAAAGAAGATTTTCTTTTACTGCTAATCTTAAACATACTCTGAAAATTAGGATAGAAGGGTTTTAGCAGCATGTGGTAAGTGGAGCAGAGATTTATTTTTTTCCCCCTAATTTGATCAAAAGATCATTTTATCTGAAGCAAAAAGCTCCGGAAGGGAAATATGAACGTGATGCAGGAACCGCTGGGGATGGGTGAGTCAGAAAAAAAACCCAAAAGAGTCTGCAGAGCATTTTCATTGTACTCCATAGTGGCTGAATTTCAGTCTAAAACTGAAAATGAAGAATGGCGTCGGATTGATTGGCAAGGGAAGCAACAGGAGTAGCTATTTGAGCCGTTAGAAAGCAAACATTGCTTTTTGCATGCAAAGACTAGTTTGACACATTTTGGAACATTAGGACAGAAAATATGGGCTAAGAAATAAAATACAGAAAGAGGCAGAGGGAAAAAGAGACAGAGGAGGGGGAATGTGAGAAGACGATACACAAAGGAAGACTCTGGTTTCATAGAAAAGCTGTAAAACAGCGGTAAACCCATCAGAGTAGAGACACGGAGACAGGTCTGTCCGTCTGCCCAGGACGATGCTGAGATCAGCAGTGGGTTTCTCATCATCTGCAGCAATCACTTCTCTGCTTTGCTTGGTTTTGTCTTTATCCCCCACTTTATTTCTTCCCAGAGCACGTGTCAAATCACATCCCAACTGCGATAATAAAGAAAGATCGGACAGTTGGTGCTTCAGCGTGAAAGCCGACGCCATGAAGGCAAAGCTGAAGTTTTATTTCCCGGATAACTGCTAACAAAATGTAAATGCATTTACCACAATAGTCATGACAGCTGCTTGTCTTTATTGTGTTAGAGCTGGATTCAATAAGCTTGAATGTTTCATTGAACCTTTTCTGCTGCCTTGCGGAGAAGCACGAGGGTCGCAAGTTTTCTTTGGATTCGGTTCTTTTGCACTGTAAATGCCAGTGTTAAGTTGATAGCTGGATCTTTTCAAGACCTACAACTTAAAATAAATGACCAGACTGGGATAAGACTCTTAGTGAGATAGAAGGAAAGAAAAGAAGGGAACTTTTTGACAAGGAAAGCAATTAAATAAAAAAAGCCCACTTAACCCTTGAGGTGCATCAAGATCTCACTCTATATAACTTCAGAATAAAACAAGGTATAATTTCCCCTGCCCAATTTAAAATAAATAAATAAATAGATAGATAGATAGATAGATAGATATAGATAGAGATAGATAGATAGGTAGATAGATAGAGATAGATAGAGATAGATAGATAGAGATAGATAGATAGATGATAGATAGATAGATAGATAGATAGATAGATAGATAGATAGATAGACAGATAGATAAAAAGTTGCCCAAATGCTTCCCCACTTAATTCTCAGGAAACTACATCTACTTATTGCTCTAAACATGCTGACCGACGTCTGTATCACGGCAAAAGAAGAAGTTATTTCTTCGAGCTATCACACGTGAGGGGAAAACTCAAGATTTTTTTGGTTTTTCACCTGACCAATCTTTGTGATAATCACTCAGAAAAAAATAACACCTGGAGGAAATGTGTATTTCAGCCTGGGGAGACACAGTACCTGCCCAGGTATTTCTACTGTAATTGCCACTGTGTTCTCTCCATAGGATGGATGGGCCCAATCTGAGACAAAATGGACTTAAAACATTTTGCATTGACATACGCTCCAACGTTATGACACGTTAAAAAATGTGATTTCAGACCCTGACTCCTCTGCTTCTTGAGCATCTTTGGATTTACAAGGCCCACCCAGGTACATTTTGGAGCAGCCCTTTGCCTAAAGAGCTGTTATACAGCACCTCGGAGACGGAGGCAAATGTGAAACTGTCTTAAGTACACCAACTGCTAGTGAATAAAGAGGGAAAAGCTTTACATACGACTGAGAAGAAGCTTCTCCAAGTATGTAAAACTGTATTTTAGTGGTGTTTCTACCATTGGAATAATTTCTTAGATACACTTTTCAGATGTGAACAGAACAGCTTGCTTTTCCACCGAGGTAAATTGGGCAGCGAGGATCAGCTCAGCTGGACTACACTAATTTAACAATATGCTCATACCATAGTTTTTAGCCATGAGCTCGGGGAACATTCTGATAGATGTTACAGAGCCCTAGGTCACCCAGAGAATATTTTTAAGACGGAGTAAATCACTCTACAACACCATGTCGTCTCCCTTTAAAACGTTTTCCCGTTGAAATGACATGAAAAGCTATACGTGAATGCGAATTTTAGAAAAGGTTGTTTTTGAGAAACAACAATAAACCCTATTAAAATAAAACCCTATTAAAACCCTATTAGCTTATTATTGAATTAATGTACTATCTTGATCCTGCCAGTAGCTGAGCAGATGTTTCAGAGAAAGGTGCTCGAGTATCTTTTGCTACCAGTCATTACATGGAGAGCTGCCTAGGGAAGCCTTCGTTAAACACACAGCCAATTACTGCAGATTATCCCTTTCCAAAACGAAGAAACCCCTACAGCTAAATTTATTATGTTTTCCCTTTTTGCTGCATAAAGCTCCAAGATTCTAGTAAGTGGTCGCTAGCAATATATCCACTACGACGTGAGATGATAAATAACGTCTGGAGTCTTATTCAGTGTATTACAGCCCATCACAATGTTCTAGACTATAAAACGGGAATCTATTTCAGTTTGACAGAAAAGCTTGCAATACAACACAATCGAAGATGTCTTGTCTAGTTTTGCTGGTTCTCTTTGAGTAACATTAACAGCGAACCTCAGATGTGCAAAACTGCTCTTTCAAGAAGTCTCTTAGGAATGTTTTTGCCTTAATTTGAGCAAAAGTCTCCTTTCTTTTCTGACAATTGTCATTTTTAATTCACGACGAGGTGTCACATTAATTTTTCCACTGTGTACTCTACTCCATCTTACTTTCAGGCACCTTTTGAAATCTATATGCTACGCAATTTAAAAGGAAGCTCATTACATGTATAGCAAGTGGCAAAGAGAGAATGGTAAAAGCTTCTTCCCATACCCAACAAGACAAACAAGGGAAAGGAAATTCTCTGCATTATGCTGCAGTATATGCCATTTTTATGAAGAGTTTTACTAAACTTACCAGCACGCGACAAAAAGCTGGTGTGTTAGCACAGTCCCCTCTGATCTGTGGATGATGATGCCAAAACTAGACTCTTCCATCTGCTGTCGCATACTAAGAATTACTGTCTCAAAGGTACATTTGTATTTTAGGAATAATTTTTCCAAACAAAAGGGGAGTGATTCGTTTAAGACCACAGTCTAGAGCGAGCCTTGAATGCATATTTAACTACAGAGATCGCACGGCACCACCGATCTGGTGCTGCCATAACAAAGCGCTTGATAAATAACACGTATTCCCAGGGACTAACTCTCTCTTCATAAACTGTTAAATGTTATTTTTAAGACTCGTCAAAACCTGATCACTAGTTTTTACGTATATCGCAAAGGAAACCTCAAATGGCAAAGCGCTCTAGAAAGGTAAAAGCGATGTGACAAAATACACTTATAAAATCATGTCCAACACACTCCTAACAAATCTAGACTCAATCTGCAGGGAGACTGACGTTTTCAGGCCGTACAAAATCTCCAGCTGAGAACTCCGCACAGTAGCGTAGTGAGAGATGTCAATGGTCTGGAACCAGCCAACCCAGCCGGATTCAAGAAGAACGAATGGTTTTTAATGAACTTGTCCGGCTCCTGGTTCGTGCGGGTCGGGGAACGCGTGGCAATGTAACACGGGCTGCAAACACAACCCAGAGTAAATAGGATTATTTGTTGCTTCTAAGAGCTTAACCACGATTCTGTAGGAACTTCCCAACCTCTTTTGGGAGCGAAGGTGAAGCCGAGTCCCTCGGGTGTGTTTGAAACAGTCTCCTTTGCAAGGGAATGTCGCACTGATCCGACAATCCACCACCACCTCTGGTGGTTCAGGGGCTGCTGATGTGCGTTGTTAAATAGCTTACCTTAGGTTAAATAATTCACTACGGAAGGACAACCAAGCTGAAAAGGAAGAGCAGATGGCTAACTTAACAGAGCAGAACATAGAGCTATGCTAAGCATTAATTAATTCAATTGGAAACTCTTGCTGAGCTCCAGAAGAAAAACTGGTAGACCTGGGAGCGTGCACTGATGTATTGAGAACTGCCAACGTGAACCGCTTATCTACCGCCACTCACAAACACTTGTTATTTAAGATAATTCCCAGGGAAATAATCCATAATTCATGTAAAAGGAGTGCGCACGTAGAACCAGCTCTGAACTCTTGGAGGTAAAGGGTTTGGCCCAGGGAAGACGCAACAGAATGACGGGCATGAACTTTCCCCAAGGGAAAAACCTCTATTCTTACAGTCATTCTATTAAAATTGTAAGTAGAGCGAAACAACTTCGTGTAACAGACACATACGAGCTCAAAGGGGAATTTAAAAAATGCTGGCATAAAACTTACTTATCCTTTGGGAAGTATACAGGCAAAACGAGGGTATGTCTGCCTAATGAACTATAAAGTGCAAATAAAGCAACCTGTACAGATACGTACAATGTATCTGCTCCACAAATTCTTTTACTGCGTGATTTGGATTTGGTTTATTTTTTTCTGATAACATTGATTTTAAATTGTGATTGTTGTATTAATATTTGGCCACTTCTGGTAGCTTCTAGCGGCTTTGCGCTTATGCCTTCAGTTTCCAGTTTGTCCAATTCTTCATTAAAAAGGCTCTTTAAGAGCCTGCTGGTTAGCACTGGCCTACCAGACGTCTGCCATCAATAACTTAAAGCCGTTTTAAAATAATCAACAAGAAGGCAGAAAACAGAAGATTTATGTCTTCATACATAACACACATTTGCTTGACACAACAAATAGATTTTTGAGGAAACCTCATAGGAAAAGCTAAGCTTAAAAACCTTGTAAATGGGAAATTTCCTCCAGCACTAAACGGACAGTAGGGCTAGAGGTTTGGGTTTGGGTCTGTTTTGTTTGTTGCTTTGTTTAATTTGTTACAGGGAGGTAATTAATTACAGACGAGGAATATTTTTTCGTCTAAGGCTACTAACTGTGCATTACAGTAGTGAAGCCAAACAGTGGGTACAGCCAGCTCAGACTATTCCATTTAAATACAATTGAAAGCCTAAGTTTTTGATTGTTTTTTTTTTTAATATCTGCAAATAAGAGCTCTACTTAGATTTCTGGAAGGTTTCCCGGGGATAGAAGTTCCCTGTGTAAAATACATTCTGCCTTTTCAGAAAAAAACCTTCACTATAAGCACAAAACCAAGGATTGAGTCAAGTTTAAGAGGGAGGCCAAGCCAAGTCTTCCTCACTCAACTCAACAAGGAAATAATCAGAACTCTGGAGTTTAGAAAAAAAGGACATGAGCGCAAGGATAGAGGAGAAAGCAATGGCTGGGTACAGGAATCACAGAACCATGGAGTGGTTTGGGTTGGAAGAGACCTTTAAAGATCATTTTGGACCATTTAGATGATCTTTAGACATCATCTAGTCCAACCATCTAGTTCAAGGGGGTCAAACTCGTGTTCCCCGGGGGCCACATCAGCCTGGCGGTCGCCTGCAAAGGGCCGAATGGCATTTGAGGCCTGTGCCAATGTAACTACTCCTATATTTATATAGGCCTCAAATGACATTCAGCACTTTGAAGGTGACCATGAAGTTGATGTGGCCCCCGGGGAACACGAGTTTGACACCCCTGGTCTGGTTTATTTATCATACGACCATGTGTCTCTCTGAGACATGGAAGGGTTGAGGGGAAACAGACGACTATGGTAAGGAGAAGGAGAACGTGGAAGAAGCAAAAGGGGCCCGATGAGAAAACGAGGGATGGAATTCACAGCAGTACCAGCTGCACCCGCATGAGGCATTTACACATATTGATGACCAGCCAGTAGATGTCACACAATATAAAGTTACTTCCCCAGCTTTCTTCTGAATTCTGTGACTTACGAGTCAACTGTGAAAAGGAACAGGATAATCTGGTCTGAAGGATATTGCTGCTCACACATCTCCCAGAAATTCTGGGGTCCGGTACATAGCGATCCAGGAATTCACCTCACACCACAAATGAGAAACTTTTTGGAGGAAGACACGAGATGACTGAGACAAAAGCAGCACCAGGGTCACATTTTAGAGGAGTGAGGGAAGGGACAACTGCTGATGAAAGACTTCTGTGGTACCAAATTCCTCTCAGAAAATCAGTCTGAGATATTTAGTTAGCAGCTTCCTGAGGAACCTTTTCCATTTCGTGTTAAAATAAGTCTATAGCTCCTCCTATTAGAAATCCCCCATCCAGCCTCCACTATGGTTGCCATGAACACCAATACCACTGGAAAAATCTTTCTCAGGCTCTTTTATTAAGGATATACAGTTGGAAAACATAGTTAAGTTCTATCTCTTTGTACCTTTTTTGCCCCTCCAGCAGCAAAATGCCCAGCATTTCCTTCCTATTAAAAGACTGCCTTCATTTTCATGTGTTCCAGGTTTCTTTTGCTGCACTTTGGATGCCAAACAGCACTGTGCTCCACTGCAGAAATATTAATATTTGGATGGACAACAAAGACATGAATGGCTTGGATCACAGATGTCATCTGGTGCGGCCAGTTATATTCTGGGTGGGTACACCTAGGAACTATTAGGGATCAACTATTAGACATCCATTATTTTTAAACCTTCTAAAAAATAAACAAAATGTTTTACACCTTCTTTGCTATATAGTACACGTTCAGTATTGATTTGCCTGTAAGAGGCGGGTTTGGATACAGCAGGATAATTATCAGTTTCTATGTGCATAAAAGGGATGTATACATCTAGATACCAAGATTGGTATTTGTGAAAGATCTGCTGCAGAAAAGAGGGTAAAAAACCATATGTCCACCGGGGAGAGGTAGAAAAGAATGAGTTTCCAAATAGCAGCAAAGGGTAGAAGGAAAAACCTTTCACAAAAGGGTAGTGAAGCGCTAGGATGAATTATCTGGGCAGGTTACATTATGTCTTTTGAGGTCTCTCGAACCATTCTTAAACAGCCAGAAAACTTTAGACAGAGTTGATCCTGGTGTAGAAAAGCTGGATAAGTAAGACAAGCTCTCAAAATCCCTTGAGTGGCCTGTCCAAGTTCACATATACAGCCTTCTTTTTCCCTCGAAGGCAGGACAGAACTGTGATGCACATGCTAATCTATGTAAAATGGTCATTTATTATTTTAATGTTCAATTTAGACAAAAAAATACCTCTTTCTCCAGTACTCTTTCACAGTAATGGAAACACGTGGATTTATGGGATGGAAGGATGTGAAAAATTAGTAAAGGTTTTTTTCCCCCCTTCATTTTCATCAGGCAGTGATCCTACACAGATTGGCCTGGAGCTGCACCTGCCCCAGTGGAATATGAAAGATGGGTCAGAACCCCAGCTGAAATAATAATAAATAGCATAAAAGTGGTTTTGGAGATGTCACAATGATTCGCATCAACCAAAGAGGTTAACTTCTTGTGTCGATAACTCGGGCAGTTTGATAGAGGAAGAAAGGAGACACAATTTTGGGACCCAAGCTACAGAAGTTCTCCCATGTGGAAAGGACTGATACTGCCTTGGGTACAAAGGATAGCAGAATGAGCCTTGTAGTACTGGATGCTGGTTAATCTCAGATTTTTGCCTTTATTTTTATTTTTTTAAATACCCACTCTGTCCTATAGAAATGCTGTCTCATGTAGTCAAACCGTATCTACCCATCTGATGTTTCTTTACTTACATTTAGATTATGATCTCAGACAACAACAGAGCGTTTGCTCTTGTTTCATGGCGTTGAAGAAGAACTTTGCTCCATAGTATATTGATGCTATAAAAAACTGTATTGTTTACCAATTCATGCGGCTCTGCAGAGCTCACAGAAAAGCAAATTACATTTTTCCAACGCTGCTAAACATCCTTTTATGATTTCCTTACATTCCTATGAACTCAAATGTAAATGCTAATGTTCAGTCACATACTTAATTGTGATTCAAAGAAGAAACTGATTTCAAAGTCCTGAATCCAGTGCATGATGATACACGATTTTTTTTCCCCCCCTCCATATGTAATTTCACCCAGGAGTCAGCTGCACTAATTATTAACAAAGGATTTCTCAAGTTAATCATCCTCTTAGAAGACTTTTGGGACCTTAACTTGTGTTTACTGGAGGGCCTTTTGAAATGCAAATCACTTATGCAAACTTCAGAAAGCCCCAAACTCTATTCGGATTCATTTGTAAGTATTTAAAGATCAAAGTCACTCCATTCCAGAAAGAAGATGCAAAGCCCTTTTTTCCAAAACGCTGATTTATTTTCCCTGCAAACTTTCAGAGAAGTGTTTCGTCTCGTACTTTTTGGTACCTGCAAACAGCAGTCAGAAATCCTTCCGACCGTTCGTCTAAAGATTAATAAGCTGTAAGATTTGTTTCTTTATTTCATAACCTTTCCTATCGCAGGAGGTCACTCAATCTATGAAGATGACAGGTTTGGATATAACTTTACAACATTCAAAACGGGCGACCCACGGTAAATTATACAGCTTGTGCTTTTTTGGGCAGTGGCTGTCAGTGTTTTTCATCTGCGGCTTTTCTGCAAACGAGCCGAGGTCTCGCAGCCCCATTCATCACAGAGAAAGGACTTGGTGCTGGAGCCCATTAAAAAATTCTCATGGACCACACTGTCAGAAGTGAAGTGTCTGAACTTATCTATTACACAAAGTCAGAAGCAACCGTAGCTGTTCCAAAACATACCAAGCCATTTGTACCCAGACCCCTATTTGAAACTATTACTCTAGGTCTTAACATGCATTAGATAAATTATTCCAGACTGCGAGTTCTGATGGCATCTGGATGAATTAATTTCAACACGCCACCCATATTACAGTCTCAGACGTAATGATTCGGTTGTTTATACGTAGATCTTTTGCAGCTTCTTTTTCACTTTTTTAAGACTGAAAAAAGGATAGCTATGAAGATCAATATGTATAGCATGGATTCATTCAAATAGTGGAAAAAAAGGCAAAACAAGGTATTATACTTACTGCTGGACCTGTAAGTCATCGCTGTGGGAAGAACCGCTGTGGTGCGACAGAGTAACACTGTCAAACCTCCAAGCCAAAGGACATTCTGTGATCCAAGTGCTATTCCCTACATTAATTCCAACATCTGACCCCGTCAGACTTCACAGCAGAGGCCTCACCGTAGGTATTAACGTCAATACTTGACCTAGAAGGTTGCAGATGTTTAAATTACACCCAAATTCATGACAACCGGGAAGAAAAATACAGATTGTACTCTTAAATAAGACTAATGTTATCAAATATACTGTTTCTGGCTCCAGGTATCCTTGGCTTTGGAGGAACATGAGAAGAACGTATAGTGCTGTTCTTACACAACGGCCTGGACGTTTGTGCTGGAGGACTCCAGTTCCACTCTAATTCACCCCCTGACTCTAATACGCATTAATACACACTGTAATGTTGCATTATGCACATTCCATAGATGAGAACACCGCCCAGCTTCCGACACTACAGCACAATGCCAATATCGCGACGGGACTACAGCCCTTCCGCACGACAACACAGCGTTTTGGTGGCAAAAGCTGGTTTATCAAACTGCGGGGTTTCTGGTTTTTTCTACAGCTTAGCTGAAAAGTTAAATGCAAAACGCCAGTAATAATTTAAAAAGGCAGACACAAAAACTCATTTTAAAGCACAATTAATCCAAACTGCAATTCAGTTACTCATACACTGAATGAGAGCGGGGTTTTTTCAGGCCTGCCTAAGGCACAGATGCCAAACTCACTAGTTAAAGCCAGCAAGTGCTTCAGGAGACATTACACGAGTCAGGTCAGAGACCAGACAAGAAAAGAAGAGAACATAAACCACAGGTCACTCCTGTGCAGGGACAGGAACCCAAGGTACCAGCTATAATTAACTAGCGCTAGAATGCATTGCTAACCTTCCTGCTGAAATAAATGGGCCGGGATTTACCCAAGTCAGCACACCTGGGACATTTACACCGGCAGAATATTTGACCCACATACCCACAGGTTCTTTCAGACTCCTTTTGGCCTGCGAACAACATAATTTTCATCTGTTCCGCGGCTGACATCTGCTGCTGCCTCGTCTGCTTTCTTCACAGTAACCCCATTTACAATCTCTATTTACCTTCTTTACTGGGGGATTAGCACGATCCCAATCAGATAACTTCTGCGAAACGACTCTTTCAAAGAGAAGATTAAAAGTGGTGCAGTAAAGTTGGTAAAACATTTAAAAAAATACAGGAGAAGGCAGTTACCGCTCAGCACGAGGGTAAGGGAGGGTGGAGAGGTTAATACACTCCACAGAACCGTTGCTTAAATTAAACACGTCCTTCGAATGGTATCTAGCAATAAGTTACGCTGGGTAGTATATTAAATTGCCTCGGTCTCGCTGTTTTCTTCTCTTCCCTTTTATCCATTCAGTGAGTCCTGACTCCTGCCAAAGGTACCCGACAGAACGCCTGAACTCCAAAGCCTTCTCAGAAAATCGCTTTTATACATGGGCCTTCTCCCTGCACGCGTTGTTCTGCTCACGCCTTGGCTGCAAACTGCTCCAAAATGAGCACTTTATATCCGTTTAAGCTCTGGATTCAGCCGGCATTTCACCACGGCCATAATTAAAGGCATACATATGCATTTCGGAGCGGTTTGATGCTGTCGGTGGATGCACAATATCATCAACCTACGCACTGGGTTCGGGCCTACTACAGTGGAACGTTTCTAACTTTATTAAATAGTAACCCAGGGAGCAAATGTTTCAGAATCACAGCCCCAAAAGCCAAAAACTGAGGTGATGAGGAGCTCGGAAGAGGTTGTGAGTGATCTTCATAACCTGAGACGTGGGCATCCAGGCCTTCTGGACCACCAGGGCCTCCTCCACACCTCAAGCCTCCTCCTGCCCGCCCCACAGCTCGCGATCCAGAGCTCATGATGAACTGACAAACACCATAAAGTCCAATTTCTGGAATGGGAACGGAATAATCCCTCTCTAATTCAAGAAAATTGACAGACGTACTCAAGATAATTAAATATTATGTGCATGTATAATTAATAGGTGTCTAAGCCATCCGGAACAACAAATCCGTCTTCATTTAAATTTAAAAACGGAGGACGTTTAGATAGAAACTGATGGATGCAATCATGATTATTACTTTTTTCCCCCCCCAGTCCCTGACAGTGATTGTTTGGAAGTTCTTGGTACTAAGAAACTCCGTTTTCATTTAAGTCAGTGGTAAAAACCCCCATGGGACTAAACCTGACAACAGACACTGAGAGCACAAAACAAGGGCTTTGTAAAGCCCATCCTAACGTTTCTTCAGGATGTGAACAGCGGCAATTTTCATATACAGCCGTTTAGTTTTATGACATTTTCTATTCCGTTTTAGAACAAATGTAAGTATTCTACATATATCCGTAGGAAACACCCCTTAGTAAGGTTACAGTTCAAACTAATGTGGGTAGCAGGCTGTCTTCAATTCAGACTGATTACATTTTAAATAGGGCTTCGGTGCATAATGATTAATATTTCACTATAATTATTTGTCCCAATTAAACGTAGCATGATTAAGTGGCATTTTCCCCTGTGCAGCTAAACTGCTTTTCTTTTTTTTTTTTCGAGTAATGATAAAATTAATTAAGGAAGGTTTGACTTGCTTATTTTGCAATTTAAACTGCTCTTCTTTTTCAAATGCTAATTGAGAAATTTAATTTCTCCAGTATGGTTCTATTGTAAACAAAAGTGGCTGCGATCTGAAAATTAAAAAGAAAAAAATCAATGATGCTTTCCACAAAAATAAAAAAAAAGGAGAAAAGAGATTTACAGTATTAAGACCAATAATAGCTCTTGTTGTCTTGGCCACCAAATTTACGTTTGATAATGATTTCTCCATGTTTAGTTTATGAAATACATTAGATACAACAACAGAAAGAAACAGACTGTTCACAATTCCAGTATTTGAAACTTCCATGAAATAAAAATTGACTAAATGAAAGGCGCTGAAAAAACAATTTTCATATCGCTTTTCTTACGCAATAAATTCGTTAATAGATGAAGCGGGTTCACCTCTAAATTGTAAAGGAAAAAGCAGATGTGCAGAAGGATAATTAAGCAGATGGCTAGAAAGGAAAATGAATGAAAATGTAAAGTAAACACTTTGCAGGGATAACAGTCATAAGCATATGTTACGAGAGAAAGAAATAAAAATAAAATTAGAAAAAAAAGAGGTTGAATGTTGAATTTGACCACTCGTGACTCCTGACAACGAAAAGAACAAAACGGCTCTTCAACAGAACTTTTACAGATGAGAAGTTCCAACTTGCTCTGGAATTCCCTTCCCTTGGATATTCATTATATTCTGGCTGATATTTTTAAACCCGCCTATGGGATTTGGATGCCCCATTCCCATTAAAATTAATGTAAATTAATGGGAAATGAGTAACCAAATTAATTAATTGAATTAAAATTAATGAGAGGTGGGCATCCATATCCTTAAGGCAAGTTTTAAAATTTCAGCCAGTGAGTTTTAGGACAACGCATACACAGAAATATCTGGTTTGAATATCCATTGACCTACAATAAATATGGAAAGGTATTTCTGCCAGATTTTTGAAAACAGACATCACTTCTGTCAATGTATGACTGAAATTTCTCGAAAGACTGACCAATGCTAAGAAAATGATAGCATTAAAAAACCCTACATATATCTATATCCACATCCTAGGCGATGGCTGTTCATAATTCAGCTTAATTCCAGATAATAAGAGCTATCAGAACATGATTTAGAGCTGTAGTTTGATTTTTAAAGAGGGGTTGTCATAATATATTTAAACATTAGTATATCCTATTATTCAGAACTCCCCACAGATTTCACTGACTGTCACTTCCAGCATTATTATTTCATATTTCTAGAATATATTGATCATTTCCATTTAATATATTTAAAGCTAGTGATTTCTCCCACATAGCTCTCCTATCATAAAAAACAAACCCGTAAAGTTTACAGGCCAGCAAGGAGCCAGCTACTAATACAAATAATGGATTTATATTAGCATTGCAAGTAGAATTTCCGTCTCCCAAAAGCACTTATACTTTTTGCTGACGACCGAAATCACACGGCAATAGAAACAACAATATATCTGTGGAAATCCAATCGACTTGTTTTAACCTTGTTTCGCAGTTTTTCCAGTGACCTTCTGTCCACTAAAAGACTTTTGAGTGAGTTTTTAGCTATTTTCCTTTTTTTTGGGTAGTGAGAGAACCTCTAGATATTGAGGGACCTCACTACCGCAACCAGCCGATTATTACAACAAATTCACTTCTTGTAAAAGCCTTGACACAAACAGGATTCTCTTGTGAGAATTTGGTTCAAGAACAGAACTTTCTATAAAATAAATTAGCTAAAGCAACGGCCTAGTACTGACTTCAATATAAGAGTTGGGCTAAGCAATGCCTTGACACTCAAAGTTCTCTTCCAATAGATTTCCTTAGCATTTTCATTTACATAGGCTGTCAGAGAATTAAATTTCTCATGTCGTTCAGGAACAGAAAAGCACCACCTTATATAAAAAAGGAGGCTTTCAGGTTACTGTGTGCAGGACTGTATTTTTATGTTAACATTTTACAAAAGTAAGGTTAAACAGGCTGTTTTGTGCACTCTCTCATTCTTCTGACTCCAGGATTATATGGAATTTTAGGCTAACGGAGTCTCACAGAGTGAATGCTCCTTATAAATCCTGCAGAATAGGACACAGTCGTGTCACGAAGACAGGAATTTCGTTCTTGCAGAAATCATTCAACCGTATCACAATTGTGACCACACACCCACATTAAACCACTGATAAATCCTCTCAGAGACATGGGGTAATGCCAGATTTAGGTTATGTTTGCACTCGATGATCTTGAATGATCTCTTGCAACCCAAAAGATTCCATGATTCTATGATTCTATGATTATTTTTTATTATTACTCTATATGGTAGACACTCAAGTGCTGTACAAATAGGCCACCATATCATCCAAGCATATAAACCAAGCTGAAATGGAAATTATCAATTAATTGTCCAGAGCATTGAGTATTTCTATGTTTGACTTCCAGCCCTCAAAATAACGTCTCCTATTGCAGCTGCGACAAGTGACAATGGGCTGGTCGGTTTGTTTTAAATGACATACGAGGGTTTAGCACAGGAATTGCAAAGATTATTAGTTGTCCCATTATGCCCTGTCATACACACCAGTATCGGCCACATCTCTCTGTTCAGTATCTAAAACTTCCACAGCTTTTTCATTCTGCTTTTTTTCCAATTTATCGCCAGACACATCTAAACAAGAACTTGTGTCACATTAAGCACTTTAAAGGATTTAGATTATACGCTTGTTGCTGTAAATGTTGAGTGCCATTAATAAAACGGCTGCTAAATTTAAATAAACTCTAGAGCTTCACATAGGAACACACGCAGATATAAAAGTAGGAAAAAAAAACAGATTTATAATGTCATAAAGGATAATTACTGAGAACATTATCGAGGCAAAATTTCTACTGTACTCCCTGTAATTAGCGTCCAAGGATCTATTTGAAAATTCTGCTTCCTCTAGATAACAGAACACAGCGGTTCAGAGGAAACACGGCACAACTCATCAACTCAACCAGCGTATTCACGGGTTAGGCGCATTTTTGGTGACGACAAAAGATAACGCATCGGGTTTTGGAGCGTTTTCTAACATCGCTACCCAACTATAGGTTTTATTGTAAGCATGCAATGAGAACTTTTTAAATATTTTGGAATTTTTCCAGGAGAATAGGGAAGATGTGCAGAAGGAGCTGCAGAAGATGCAGCTCTTATGGAGCTACACAACTGGAAAATAAAGAGCGTCCTGAAGAGCTTCCACCCACATCTCAGTTTGAGTAAGGAAAACGTCTCTTTTTTTAAGACTACCTGAAAAGGAAGCGTTTACACCTGCGCATTGCAAACTCCGAACGAATCCTGGCAGCCGGCAGACATCATAAGAAGAAAGCTTAGAGTTCCAAGCTGTGCAATCACGATTCAAAAATTTTCAACGAACGCCTGTGTTCTAGGCCTTTTTTTTTGGCCAACTCTATAGAAAAGAGGGAAACCTGGAGACGTTTCCCGTAGATCCAACCCCGTTGCTGATTTTCAGCATTGAGCTGCCAGCACACAGCGGTTTTCTGCACAAAAGAGACGCTTTAGTTACCGAAACAGGGCACGGAACGAGTGCTGTGACTGTCCCTGAAGTCTCCTTCGGAATCTCTGCCGTCCAATTCCCAAAGGGGCCTCAGGTTATTGAAGATCATGCCGCACGTGTTAATGCCGCACGTGTTAATGCCGCACGTTAATGCCGCACGCTGACTCGGCTACGTCCTGACCTGCGTTTTTATATGTGGTGGTAAGAAGAAGGAGAAAACCACTTTCTCAACTAATTCACATCGCCCGAATCCCCGGGAGATGCTGGCAGAGCCGGGATCTCCAGCAACAGCATCTCCTGGGAACGCTGGCATTAAACACATCGGTGTTCGAGTGTTCCAACCCAGCAATGACACTGGAGTTCACTAAGACGTTACAAGCCTACAACAAACCCCCAGAGACCTTTATTTACTCCAGCGTTACTCTTCCTGGAGCCCGGATAATTGGAACAATCCCATTTATAGCCTCTCTGACATGTTGGGGTGTTAGAGCGGACCTCTGACACAACGCATCAGTAAACTGCATCTGTCTGTGAGGAACGGTTATAACAAAGCCCAGCCTACATTTTTCCCTAGAGAATTTTCGGCTACTTTCCAAACCACAGACCCGTCCCATAGTTCACCCTTGCTGCAAATACCAAGTGATCTATCAGCGGCACGCGCTCTTTAAATATTTCATTCCAGCTGTTTCAGACGCGCGTGTCGTTTTGCCATTAACAAAACGATAGACGCTGTCCATGGGAAACCACCACAAAATCATTTCAGTGACCGTGTTGGAAAGCTTTTTCTTACTGTTTGCCCACTGGGTGTCTAGTCCTGTGCACTGAGGGCAGTTTTAATTTAATGGGGTCAATTTGCCTTTTGCAGACAGTGATTATTAGCTATTGCAGCTCTCCGTCGAGCATACTGGATTTCATAGGGTTTGGAAAAATTGCTATGATATATGCATTCATAACTGTATTCGCATATACCCTATTTCCTCAAAAATAAGACAGGGTCTTATACTAATTTTTGCTCCAAAAGATGCATCAGGGCTTATTTTCAGGGGATATCTTATTTTTCCATGAACAGCAATCTGCATTTATTCATGAACAAAAAACAGGAACATTTATTCAAATACAGTTGTGTCATCACATTGTGTCACATCTGTCCTGCTGCATTCTACCGCCAATTAATTTTAGTTTTTTACATGTATAGCTGCCTGGGCACTATTTAAATTTACTTTTTAATGAACTGTAACTAGGGCTTATTTTTGGAGTAGGGCTTATATTTTGAGCATCCCCCCAAATCCTGAATGATCATGCTAGGGCTTATTTTTAGGGTAGGTCTTACTTTTTGGGAAACAGGGTACACTCCCCACCCTCAGCCTTTAAAAAACCCCAAAAATTAGGAAAGGGTTATCTTATAAAAAGAGTTATATTTGCTACCATGGGCCAAAGAAATAGTGGCATTTATTTAAGTACCTTCACTCTATCAACCACTGTTGGAGGTAGGATGCCTAAAAGTACAAGATGAGGCCAAGAATGTGACCTTCTCTTCATAGAAAACTCAGTAGGTCCAGATAAAATATCTTAATGTGTCTTGGGGTCTTCTGGAAAGTTAAGCACTGCTTGCGTATGAATTCAGAGTTTGGTACCTAATTCATCACCTGCTTGTTGTTCACGACCAAAAAGCCTTCGAAAAAAAAGTCAAGGGGCACTGGCATGACATCCGTCTCATATAAGGACCAAACTCAGTTGTCTTAATTGTTATAAATGTGTTTTTCACTGACCAGCACTACTCAGTTACCACTGTTCAGTGGCCCTGCTGACTCTCACAATAACGATATTTCCAAATAGAGAAGAGCCACTAGCAAAAAGCCCCTCTGATAGATGTTCCAACACCCCCGTGTGTCTGTAACCGAGCAGAAGTGTGTTTGCTTAACCTCAGACAGTGGTTTGACAACCCACTCAATCTGGCTCCGGACTCCCAGGAGCGATTACAAATACTGCAGTCGCATGATAAAAATCCTATTTACTCACCAGCAATATTTCTTGAACACCGTGAGCCAGCAGAGAAAATCTCGTGCCAGATAACTTTTCGCCTGTGTGCCACGCTAAACTTTATTCTGATATTGTCCGTCTTTCCGCACCATCTAACTTTGGAAATTCAGCGCGTACTAAATAGGATGAAGCGGAATCATAAGGCCGCGTGATTTTTAATATATTGTCTGCTTCGTGTTACTTAGTGAGCTGAATTTGCTGAAAACTTGAGCTCTGAGAAGGTACCAGCTCGAGCCGACCCTGCTGCTGTCCTACTCCACTAAATATTGATATAAATATCTATCTATCTATCTATCCATCTATCTATCTATAAATATATATATAAAAAAATATTGACTTTGATACCTGAGATCGATCGATCGATCGATCGAACTATCTATAAATATACATATATATATATATAAATAAATATTGACTTTGATACCTGAGATTGATCGATTGATCTATCTATCTATCTATCTATCTAAATATTGACTTTGATACCTGAGATCTTGCTTTGAGAGACCTGGGATCCAGCCTTCGGAGCGATCTGCCACCAGGCCCCAGGAGGGGAGGTGAGCAGCTTGAGATGCAGAATGGTGAAACTTTGAAATCCCAGCCAAGCGATGTGAAGAATCGGGTGTGCACATATAACCCTTTGCCCATAAATACATATAATCCCTTATCCGTTTTCCTTTGCTTTCTACGTCTCTTAGACTTGAACTGCTGCCCAATTCTGGGGCTAAGTTTGGACCCAGCACTTAGACTTCTCTCTGAGAAGGAGTTGAGAGAGCAAAGGGATCCATTCTAAACATCATCACTCAATTATTTCTCATCTCTTGTCCTTGTATAAATCACTCTGAACCGTCACCCACCTCTCCTTGGTGTATTTCCCCCACGCAATAAGTCACAGAGCAAACCGTGACATCCAGCTCTGTTAAGCCTCACTTTTCCTGAAGTGACCTCAGCGTCGCCCTCGGTCGCTCACCCGTGACGGTGACTCTGTCACCCACGGACCTGGTGGGGACCACTGTGCCTTTTGATGGTGCTTTACTCCATCCCCACTGCCAAGCCCAAGCTGTAGGACTCATGGTTCAGAAGGAGGACTCGGTCCAGCCGGCAGTGCAATGGAATCGTCCTTATCGTTCGCCCATCGCCGCGATCCTTAACGTCAAGCAGTCGTCTTGCCTATTCATACGAAAATAAATACGCCTGGCATTTTAATGGCGTTTTCCGTTCACCTCCTTACTCTGTCACCTAAGACGCTGGTTCAGCGCGAGCGTAAGACAAAAAGACCTTCTAAGTTTATTTTTATTACACAAATGCCTTGAAGGCTCAGGAAATGTGAAACTTGCTGTGTAAATGCTGCAGATATACCTGCTATCACAGCCACTGTCTCTAAAAACTTATAAACCCAACATAATGAAAAGTGTAATACAATAATGTATTTTTATATAGGAGCATCTCACTGAAGCCGTTATTTTTTCTTACAAAAAGTAGTACTTCAAGTCAGGAGGCAGCCAAATTCGAAGTTCAAGATAATTAGATTATTCAAGTCAAACTGCTTGTTCTAGAAAACACGAGTAATGAAAACACTCTTAGTACATTTTACTTTTTATACAAGTCAAATATTTGTTTCAAAAATCTCCCAGACGTAAGAAAAAGGGATAAAGCCAGAAAGGAACTTTAGGAGCGAAATTCAATTGCCGAGATGAACCTACTTCTTCTCTAGGTTTTTGTTCATTTTTCCTGTTTCGCCAACCATTTACATTTGGTTAAAGCACACCTCACTTTTGTACGACTTTTCATTTTAGCCAATGAACCAAAACCATCTCAGAAAACGCCAGCCAGAGAAATGGAGCAACTTGCCCAAGGTCACAGAAGAAACTTGGAAATTATCTGAGTCACAGTCCAACGGCTTCGATATCCTCCCTCCATAGACCTCATTAATAACTACTGGCTGAATTATATTAATCGAAATTAATTTTGTCCAGGCTGGAGTTGAGTATGGTAGGAATATAATACAACGATTACAGATGGTTCTCCGTGGCATTTCTAACACTTAACTATGATATATATGAGTAAGTCTGTGACACCACGACAAGTGAAAGGTCTCACATGAGCATCGTTCTAAAAGAAAAATGGAACGTGTAGGTTAATAGGCACTCAAATACAAATTACTTTTCATGTGTAGAAGTTCTAATATTGTTTTATTTGTTTTGCCATGGCAGGGGTATTTATACAGACCCCACCTCACGTCTAAAAATTAATGAGTTTATGTTGTATTCCATGATATAATGGATGGAAAACACCAAGTGTCTTTTGATGTAGTTTGAAATTAATATTTCAGAGCATCAGGGTGTACGTTGCCAGCCTAAGAACTTCATACATGTACTTAGTACGGGTGGATTTTTGGACTCGGATTCTGCCTGGTTATCTTTTCCACAGAGTTTTATTATACAAGAGCAACACGGCAATGCAGATTTTGCACTGTTGCTAAGTAAACCGTCCTTTTTTTTTAACGGTTGCTGTTTGAGAAATGCTAAAGCAGCAGGTTTGGGTGTTACCAGCTAACACCAGAGAGCTGTAATCAACATATTCATGCTCAGCTCATGAGTCTCAGCTTTTTTGGGTCTTCCACATTTGAGTCTACAAAGCACACGTTTTCAAACAATTAACTAAAGTGAGGCTTTGTCTGTTCCCTCTTCAGTTTCTACGCTCCTTTTTCTGCCAGCCAGTGATTTTGCTACTCAGCAAATACCCATTCTGTGCCAATTAATAGGCAAATTAATACGGCGATAAAGGTTGGTCGGCTTTTGTTTAGAGCCTCTTGATTTCCCTTAAGGATTTCCTTCACCTTCCTGCATTAGCTGACGACAACCCTCATCAGATTTTTTTATTTTTGTCAATCAGTATATTAGTAGCATTCATCTGAGACAAGAGTTACCTACCAAAGCAAACACGAATTTGCATGTAGACGACTTGCTTAATTTCTGCTGATAGAGGTTATCTGGAAATACTGATTCATTAAACTTGAGATTCCAGAAATTAAGTCTGGTTTGGTCCAAAATGTCGTAATTCTACTCATTTCCCATCCTTCTCACCACCATTAATGCGAAATCCCACAACAGCTAATAAAGATTTTGCCTGATGTGTATCTATACCTGGCATGACGTGCCCGTAAATACCGCACAATATTTTGTTCTGCATTTCCTGCAAAGTCAATTTGTATTTTCTTAAAAGTTAAAAATATTTAAGAAAATCAGTATAGAAAACCCTCAAATCTGAACCAAGCGAAACTAATCAAATACAGCAGTCAACTGCACACGACTAAAGCAACGAGGCTTTGAAAAGTGTCCAAAGTGAAGTGAAGTCAGATTTCTCCAAGATTACCACTCTACAACCATTAGGGGAAAGCCTCAGTTTCCCGTTTCCCATGATGTGATGTCCACCATAAAAACAAAATCCATAGGCTCTGGGTAACCACTACTAGTTAGTACTAACCACAAAGTATCCAAAACTTTCCAACGCGACAAAAGAAAGAGAAAAAGAGGATGCTGAAATTAAGTCGTATCCATAATTCCCCAGGCCCCGTAATTACATTTCTTCAGTAGTACCCACAAAATTTAAATCTATCACCACTGACACCTTCAATACCCTGAATAATTCCCAAATGTTAAGGCTCTCACAATATGACAACATAAAAAAATATATGGTTTGCCATTTTTCCAGCTGATTTAACGCCACAACACAAGATTTATTCACAAAACACTTGGAGCAAATTCTCATTTGCTAATACTCCTTCCAAAAGCTTAGAAATCCAAATCCCTCTGCCCATCCACATCCATAAGCACAGCTGTTTGCCTATATATGCTGAGACTCATATTATATGCATAGATAATAGTATCAGAAGCAGAAAATACGCTCAAGTTTTCTATAACGCATTACAATACAAGGCCAAACCCTGAAGCTCTTATTCAGCTGCATGAACAAGAAAGTCATTATTTTAAGTTTCTGCACTCTGTAGCACTGATTCTGCCCCCAAAACACGGTTCTCATATCATTATTTCAGTCCTAAAATAATTCACGTAGAGTGACACGACAATTTCTCATTTCTACCTCTGCAGACAAGTTTCTTCAGTAAGAATGGAGGTTTTGAGACTGGCTTGCTAATACTGATGGAGTAAGTTCTCATCCGCGTTACATCTCAGGAACCAATTTTTCTTCTTTATTCTCACAGGACTTTTTTCTTTTTGTTCCACCTCTACGAAATCATTTATTTCTAATATTTAATTCACCATCGACTTTCTGTTTGGAATTGTTTAGCTATGAAGAACAAGGAAAAACTAGATGTCCCTGCTTTCATATAAATACATATCCAAAGTGCAAGTGGCATGGAAATAACTTTCTTAGTAATTGCCGTATCAATTGCTTCCTCCCAAAGTAATTCATTACTTGAGTCATTACCTGAAAGACCTTCCTTATCCTGCCCTACATCAGAGCAGGGCTTCGTTTCCTCTTTGAAATCAGTGATTTGGTTAAGACTTTTAATCTCAAACCCGCTAAATTGTGATAACAATTAGGTTGATTTCCTTCCCTCTGCAAGTGCCATACAAAAAAACATCAATCAAGGTGTATCTAATTATGAAACTAAGTTAAGAGGTGTTTGAACAAGATGGCTGAGATTCTCAAGGGAGCAGAGAATTGAATTGGTACTTCAGACATATCAAATTAGTTAATGATTTGGGGACCTTTATTCTGCAAGAGCATGTAAATTAAAAAAGAATAATGAAATTCATTAAAGCTTGGCAACACGGAGGAAGGAGGACATTTGGGCCTCACTGCACGTAATTTTTAGAACCTGTTTTATCTTAGTAGAACGACAAGCAGCTTGGTGAGGGGATTGCTTTTTTTTCTTTTTGGAATTCACGTTACAAATGACCACAGTTTGCTTTGTCTATCTCATTATCAACCCGAAGTCATCCCTTGAACTATTTCGAGCACTTTTAAACTACTCTAGCTCAGACTTGCTGTAGTTGAGTGGGTGGACTTAGTCCTTGCACATTCAACATCCAGAGGACTTGGGGGGACCTTTCCCAGCCACCAAATAGCTGGTTTTTGGAGGAATAAGAAGGAAAAGTGATGGAAGATGATGTGAAAGGAGCTTGGAGCCAGGGGGGTCGGGCTCTGCTCCCAAGGAACAAGCGCCAGGAGCAGAGGAAATGGCCTCAAGTTGCACCAGGGGAGGTTGAGGTTGGATCTTGGGAACATTTTCTTCTTCCTCATTGGATATTAGGAAAAAATTCTTCATGGAGAGGGTTGTAAATCATTGGGGGAGTGGTGGAGTCACCATCTCTGAGGGATTTAAAGTGCATGTAGAGGAGGTTCTCAGGGACATGGGTCAGAGCTAGAGTTGAGTTATGGTTGGACTCGATGATCTTAAGCCCGATGGTTAGAAACAGCGCTTGTACTAATCTTGCATTCATCCCCTCTCTATTAAGATTCTGTTTTATAAATCGAGCTTGCTGCTTACAAGTGCTTAAAGTCTTTAAAGTCCATCCGGAATCAATACACAGAAAGCAGCTACATTCTTCAAATTAAGGAGCGAATAGCTCGACGACAACAACTTGAAGAGGGTTGGAGAGGTCTACGTACGTTCAACTTCAAGTGACAGGTAGATTGGTGGAACACTTCAGGCCACACTCCGCACCGAATCCTTTTAACACATCAGATTCTCTTCTAGTTTCTGATTAACCTTTAATTTGGGAATCTACCATACTTTTGTGAAGTACCTGATCAGCACCCATTCTAGCAATATTTTTGACGTGTACTATCATAAAGGTGGATAACAGCAAGAATGCCCTGTTCCTGCATCTGAGGCATTTTCGGTTTTCTTTTTCCAAAAGCAAGTAGGAAACATAGCACTTAGATTCCAGCAAGAACTCAGAAGATGCTTTTAGACAAGGAAAAAGCAACTGGGCAAATTCCTTGCATAGTCACACATGCTGTAATATACTTGCTCAGTAACGCTGTTGGTATCAGTTGATACGGTTCCTCTAAGCAGAGCAGTTCCAAAATACAACAGTTTCAGAACTTGACCTAAAAATACAGGTGAAAAATTACTACGTTGCCAACTCAGAGTATTACGATGCATTTTTATTCTGACCGCTGACAAATAGCGACAAAATGTGTGTTCTACTCCGCATTATTTGTTCAAGAGTGTGCGGTACCCGCATGAGATAACTTCAGACTTCAACAGATAAGCGTGAGTTTATCACCCGAACCTCACTGTCAGAGGACATCGGGCACTAAACCAAACGTTTTCTGGTTGGGATTCATTTTGAAGAATTGGATGACTTAGCACAGCTCGAATTTCGCTTCCATTTTTACGTACGTGTCATCTTTTCATTCCCTCCCACACTGCTGATGACGTACAAGATTTTGGGGATCACCCACTTCAGTCAGATACATTTGCAGGACATGGTTGCCCAGGGTTACCAGCCAACGTAACAAGGTGTATTTCCAAATATATTTTTTCTTTTTAAAATTAAAAGCTATTATTTAAGTGCCTACAAGGAACACGTTTAACACAGGTATTTAATATATAGGGATTTGGAACATAAGGAAGAAACTACTCACGCAAGCAAACACTCAATGTAGAGACCGCTTGGAAAATACTGATTAGAGAACCAGCAAAAAATAACCATAATAATTGAATCCATTAAAAAAAAAAAAAGAAAAAGCATACAGGAGAAAATCCATGCAGCCAACAAAATTAATGTGCACACAGGGTTCTTATGATTGATGAAGTATTTACTGAAAGTGGCTTGACTGGTTTTAGCCAACGCAAGTAGATTTGGGTTCATGGCAGCTTCAGTTTTCAACATCTGCTCTTTTCTTAATTAAATATGTTTAAGAAAATAATTACAAAAGTCCGTTTCTGGTGCTTTTGGAGCTCATCAAGTAACTGACTGCTGAGTAAACAAGCTGTTAATATATAATATCCACAAAGTAGATTTTGGTGTCTAAGCACGGCTCGGCAGTTCTGGAATCCACCACCTCACCTTACCCAGGAAAACTAAGGTACTTTTGACTTGAAAATTCCCTTTCAAACCACAAACACGCAGCCAAACCTGTTGCGAGGGTGGTGAAGATTAACCTGATATCACTGAGGGATCAGTAACAAAATTAATTTAGGTCATTCCGCTAGGATTGCATGCCAGATTCCGATATATTATTTGCTCTTAATTTCTGAAAACGCTTTTAACTCCCTGGGTACACAAGCACTGTAACTTGACCTAATGTGTTTCCTTACACTGTGCTTTTCCTAATTGTTTCCTTGTCTTTAATGACACTTTTTAATTTCATGGGCTCCTCTTTTTTTTAAGATGACACGATAATAAGTCGCCGGGTACATCCCATCCCGTGCTGCAATCCTGGATTATCTGCTCCCAGGTACAAGACCTTAAACTTGGCCTTGTTGCAATTAATAAGGTTCTTCCATATTCTGCCCTATTCCTTGTGATTTATCTATTCACACACAAGCCTTGAAAGAGGTGTTCTTTTTTTCCTGAAGAAACCCAAAAACACGGTGTTTCATTGTGTTTCAGTTTTGAGCAACGCTGGTTTTACCATCTAGTCCGAACCCTTCCCTTTGTTGCTCCGCCGTTCGCGGGATCAATTCGAAGAGCTCCTACTGATACCAGGCGGGGTTTGGAACGGGCCTTTGCTAAATGAAATTGGATTTCTTCAGGGTTCCGACGGACATTATTTCCTCCTGTTCAAAATGTGGTTGGCAGCGAGCGATGCCTCCGGGCTTTGTTAGCACAGAGATGCCCTGAGCAGAGATCCTGAAAAGAAGAAAGGCTCAGGGAAGCGCAAAATCCCGTCACAGACCCGCTGGAGCCAGCGTGAGCGATTCCATTTTCCTGCATTACAGAACCTGAGAACACAGACAAATATTCTCACCAGCATCAGTCAGACCCCTCAAACAAAATAAAAAAAAAATCAGCAAGAAGAAACTTTGTCATTTCCCCACTTTTTGATATTTTTGTCGTTTCTTCCTAGGGAGACAAATGGTGCACGAGGAAGAAATGGAATTGCATTGTGATATGTGGTCTGATACAGTCTAACGGGGTAAAGATCTCGCATTTGTTTTTATCATAACTGGTCTCTTTCGCCTAAAGGGCGAATCGTCCTTGTATTTTTGAGATAATTCACTTTGAGTCTCAGAGGAATTTCGAAAAGAACGTTAGGGCATGTGAGCAGAAAATAACATTTCTACTATATCTTATTAAAAATCCCGTTCTTTCGCGGTTTTGTAAACTTTCGTATAAAATGCATCCAAATAAAATGTTTTAATAACGCTGTATTGAATATCTCTCTTTAATCCAATTTATCACTAATTATTTAGGGTCAAGCACATCCTTAGACCGTACCCACGGAGATGCGGTAAATATTCAATAGCATTTACAACAGTTTCATCCAATGTGTCTTTATTATAAGCAGAATGCTGCATCCCTTACCACCTGGAGTGGCCCTGGCGGATGCTTTTTAGGATTAGAATGGTGCGATTTGTCTCTGCACTGATTCACGTATGAAAAGCTTGGGCTAACAAGCCCATCCATGATTTAAAAGCTTTTATCTTTTATTCACAGAGCAGCCAAGTCAGTGAGCTAGAAAATACAACCTCAGGATTTGTATTTATTTATGCTTTTTTTTTGCAAACTTATTGTTTTCAGACAGTAAGAGAACAGACTTGATACCGAAAATCAGAAATCAGTAATAAAATTAGTCGATTTTACAGTATCAGACCTAGTTTCTGTATCGGTTTCTCATGGTAACACTTCCATGAAGATAAAAGTGGTGAAATCTGGTTTTTGAGCTCAAGAAAAAGATGGAGTCATTGACGAGTGCGCCTAAAGCTGGTAGAGCCTTTGCAAACAGCCTGAGAAGGAAAATCCTTCCTTGGTTTGTTCCGAAAAGTGCATTTTGTTCCATGACAAATCTGAAAGGGGCAGAACGAGATGGAAAGCTGCAATTCCAGAAGAAAAGAAATCCATTTCCGCATGCAAATGTAAGCAATAAAAGATCACATTTTGCTTCATTTTCTTGGATACTTATCTTTTTCCTTTTCTTAGTTTCTCCTTTCCAGCACAGCCTTCCGTGCGAGTGAAGAGCAGAAAGTTCTACACGGGGCCGTTTGACAGATGTGAAGAATTTCTTGCTTCCTCCGCTGTTTATAAACATTATCGGCTCAAAATTTGTTTTGCCAAGGGCAAACGTTACCTCCGGAAGGAATTCAGCTTTCACGAGGAGGAAAGCCGTATTTCAGGAACCGTCTGCAGAATTTCCATTATCCGAAGGTGCGTGACGCGGATCCCCAAGGTTCCGTGCTCTCCAAGGCAAATTACTGACTGTGCACGCCGCTTCCATTTTCCTGACAGGAACAATTACAAACGCCACGCAAGAATAATTGCGCACAAAGAACCGAAACAGGCACCACAAGTTCTCCTAAGGAGCAGTAACAAATGCTTATGCTAATGCTACAAACAAAAATACTGATTAATAAACAGATTTATAGTTATCGTAAAACCTCGTTAAACGCATTTACACCAGGGCACTAAGTAGGTGTTAGTTGACGTGATAATAGTTACCTTCAAGGGTTTAGCATATCATTTAAATGAAATTTTTGGTTCATATTGCAGAACTCTCCGCCCCGTCTCTGTCCCAGTAACACCAGCAAGAACTGCAGTGTGTCCCATTAAAACTGGCACACATCGCACTGGTACTTCTGATTAAAAAGAGTGCGGGAAACAGAAATTTGCCCTAATCCTCCGACACCTGCGAAGCTGAAGAGTCAATGCAAGTTCACTCTACAGGATTGGATTCCTGCCTTTTTTTTTGCTGACTAGGTATTTGTTTTATAATTCTTAAAGAATTGATAGCACGTGCAGAACGCTCAAGTGCTGCCTTAGTCTTTTATAGGAATGTTCAGAAAAGGTATTTTAAAATATACTTTGAAATACAGCACTACGAACGAAACAACCTGTTTTCAACAACCACTTCGTTTTGACCGGAGGATACGCTGCCGCCATAGATTCATCCTAGCCCAGACTGACCCCAATAGACAGCTCCATTTCAAATACTTTCGAAGCTTTTTTTCCCCTCGGGAGCATTACTTATGGAATTATTTAGCTTCTTTCCGCGCTTTTCTCCGATTTAATGCTGTTCGTTCAAGCGGGATGCCATCACACAGGTTTCAAACTGTACGTACAGGAACAAATACCTCCTGCTTTCTCCACAAAAAAACACCCGACTGGGCTTCACCGTTTGGTTACACAGCTTTGATAGCCAAATGGAAATTCATTCCAACTAGTTAATTAGCACAAAAAGCTACATTTCAGATAAAGCCTACCCATTATCATTACATATAGCTAAAAGAGACACGTCAGTGCTAGACAGGACCTTCTAAAACCTGTTTTACTTGTTAATTTGGGATTATCATACACTTTTAGCAAGCAATCTGCTGACGTCTGTCAGATACCGACAGAGCTTTTGAACAGCTCACGAGTCGCAACGACCCGATCCGTGAGTCTTCTATGAAACGCAGAAAAAAGCCGGCAGCAAAAATCCATTTATTAAATGCCTGCAGGTGTTCCCAAGGTGCTGCACCTGAAATCGCGCTCCACAACATCTTTTTTTTGGTCAAACTGCTGTTTCCACCCATGTTCTGAAGGATTGTTTAGATGTCAAGGATATTAATCACGCATGGTTGATACTATACAGAAGAAGAATCTACTGTAGTTGCGGTAAATAATGGAGAAGCACCATATTATTAAATGCAAAATGTTTCTTCTACACCTGAAATTTTTCATTGATATTGCGTTATCTTGTGTTTTAATGAGCCTCTCCTAGGGCACTTATAAGTATTTTGAAGAAGAATCTCATAGATCAACGTCTTTTAGGTGCAAAATTTTTCCTTGGTGGGCACATTCAAGAATTGCGAACTGAGGCTTGAGGGTGTTTCAAGTTTGCTGCTGCCCTCAGCATTTAGAAATGCAGTATATCCCATACATTTATGGAACAGAATGGTCATTTATATGCTTTGGATATCTTGTATTAAACCAGAGGTGTATGGAGGTTTTTTCTTTAATGAAATAAATCATTGAATGAAATATAAAAAAGTAGTTTAATGTTCTGTTCTTTAAAAGACAACCCTGAAGTTTTCTAACCCTCTCAGAACCATCCCAGTTCACCATCTACAATCCTTACCTACATCCTCTCAAATTTGGTATCTTTAACCTTGACTTTTCTCAGTAGGGGATTAAGCCATATTTCTAATGAAAAGTCGTTTCTTGTTCAGGTAAATATCAGCTCCTTTTTTCTCTTTAAGTGGGGAAAAGATTGCATAAAATGTAAGACTTTGGTTTTTAATGTCTTTTTACTTTGGCCATCTGCATGACTCGGTCCCAAAGAGCTGATAAAGCCTAAAATCAGGACAACGTTATTCTCCAATATCTGCTATTTAGAAAAGGCGAGAACTCCCTTCGAGTGGGTTTAAGTCACATTTTGGCTCCGATATTAACTTCCTAGAAGCTCCATGCGCGTTATTTCTTCCCTAGCGCGAGCCAACGTTCGATGTCTGCCCTGCTTTCGGATATCAAAAAATCATCTTGCTTAACGGCATCTTTCTTCCCATCTTAAAATTGCAGCTGCTCATTTCCCGAAACTTGCACCTCGGTCCCACCCGAGTCAGACGCCACAATAACCGGAGCCTCTTTATTCCCGGAAGGTTTATAGGACATGGGGAGATACGGGCCGGACGTCTCATCTATTCCCACCTGCCTTTACCAGCCAAACTCCACCCGCAGCTGATACAAAAACTGGAGTCTAATCACAAATCACACCGCAATGAGATCTTAGCACGGGGAACGACTCTTTCTTGGATGTGCTAATCAACCGCGAGAGCATCCAGCTCTCACTTCAATATCGCCCTTCCGAAAGGAGCAGAAGTCTCCGCGAAAAGGATTTCCCAGCTCGCACTGGAGTCACACGTGGAAAAAATAAGAAAAAGGCAATGATTTTGTCTTTCTAGAGGAAAGCTTTGACTCGAGAGTTCAAAGGCAGAAAACACGACAAAAGTAGTGGTTAACAAGATGGTACAACCAGACCAACCTGACATGCTGAGCGGGTAAAAAGACATTATCTAGAGATGGGTCTCATGTGGGTATTTCATTTAGGGACGGAGTTATGCTGACCCCCAACCGTAACATCCGACACGTTCCGTGTGCATCCAGTCTCAGGCCTAACGGCTCATTTTAGCGGCTCTTTTCGGACGCGCCTCGGCCCAACGTCAGAGCACGCAGCTGCTGGATCACCCAACCCAGGAATTTACGTTCTATATACGTCTTAAAGAAACATTGAGAGTCCCTTTAGGCCCGGTGTTTCACTCGAACGGATATACCGCGTGTTTTCTGGTGTTCTTGCTATGAAAGAAAGCACGCGTGTTTTGCACAAGCCCTTCAGAATGTGTTAGGCAGGGTGTTTGTTTAATTTACACAAACCTTAATTGGCGTTCGGCGTAGCCGTGTGGCACCATGTTAGACAATTACACCGGGACGTCTTTTTTAAATTAACAGCCTGTTGGGGATAAGCACGTACGTAATCACGGTGAGCAAGAAAAAAAGGAAAACAAACAAAAAAACCCCACAACAAGCCCTAAAGTCACAAAAATAAGTGCAGTTAAGAGCTACAATTATGAGTTTTAACTTCATTTTAAATGTTTTACCTTCTGTAGGATATTTTGCATGAGGATTAAGAGGCGTAAGACACGCTGTTTGTTTCCCTGCAAGAAACGCCACAAAGGAGGGTACGGAGCTGCGAATAAACCCCAAATTACATCACCTCATCGTATTTCGATGACTGAAGTTCTCAGTCCGCTAGGATGCCTGGCACTGTGTAACCATCAAAACCAGGGACAAGAAGATTTAGGGAGATAAAGTGAACTTTCCTGGATAGTGGACACAGTTACCGAGTCTTTTCGAAGTCTCGAAGCCATTATTAAAGGGGCCGTCTGGTTTTTGAACACAAGTTGTCAGTGCAGCGCAGAATTCCCTGAACCACCTTGCGTTTCACTCGGGAAATACAGTGCTGACTTACAATGAGGATCAAGGTGGGAAAACTGCAAATATTTCTCACCGTTCCTTCTCTCCTTCCTTTCTGACCTGAAGATCTTCTCCGCAATACACAAAATGATAGAAACATCTGGTATATATCGACAGCAAGCGCTGGCTTCACAGCACAAGCCACTGAAGGGTGCAGATGTGATAGACGTCTAAGGCACAAGAACTCTTCCAAAACTGTTATCATGTTCCTCTAAATTCTACTGAAATCTTTCTATAGAAGTCTTGAGATGACTCAAATGTATAAAACTGATTTTCCTTCAGGAAAATGCTTTAAAAAAAAAAATAGAAATCACTCTATAGATTTCCAGGTACAAACCCCATTTGGAGAAGTCTTCATTGTACCTACCATACAATTACTACTTAAAAATGTGTGTTGGGTTGACCTTGCCCAGCTGCTGGACCTTCTCATTCCTCCTCCTCAAGAGGATCTGGTTGGGGGGAGATAAAGTGAGAAGACTCAAGGGCCAAGAGATCATACACCAACCACCTTCACAGGCAAAGCAGACTCCACCTGGGGAAAACTCATACAACCGATTGCCAGTTAAGCCACATTTGGGTAGGAGAAACAAAGACAAACCCAC